>JAZFAU010000033.1:12500-302500 GCA_037178615.1 Dione vanillae
TTTCGCAAATTATTCTTTCATAATAGAATAATTTATGCTAATTTAACAAATATAATAGAAATATATTTGTAATATATTATATTTGTGAATAAACTTATAATTTTCTTTATTTATATATATATATATATATATATATTATATATATATATATATATATATATATATATATATATATATATATATATATATATATATATATATATATATATATATATATATATATATATATATATATATATATATATATATATATATATATATATATATATATATAACTGCTATTATTTTCTCTAATAATAGATAAATAAGTAAACAAATAACTTTAGTACTATTGTTAATATTAAGTATTACACTATGTTGATTATTTGGATCTTAATTAATTTAATTTAATTTACTTTTAAATTAAGGACTATCAACCACTAAACTATCATTTTAAATTTATCATACGATCACTAGGTTTCAACTTTAACGTGATATTAATTAGAACTGGAACATACAGAACAAAATCGTAACATTATTTGGTAATGACCATATATGTTCATAAGTTTTTTAGGAATTATATACTTAGCTCTTAAATATTAGGGACGCTTATTGTACGAAAGATGCGCAATTTCTGGAAGCTTCATATGGCAACTGCGCTGGGGTAACGCGTATAGATTGTTACGGAATTTTTTTCTAGTAAGGGCGTTGAGCGGCTAATTTTCTACTATTTTTACTATAGTTTTCTACTAATATATATATATATATATATATATATATATATATATATATATATATATATATATATATATATATATATATATATATTATATATATATATATATATATATATATATATATATATATATATATATATATATATATATATATATATATATATATATATATATATATATATATATATATATATATATATGTATATATATATATATATATATATATATATATATATATATATATATATATATATGTATATATATATATATATATATATATATTATATATATATATATATATATATATATATATATATATTTTTATTTTATTTTATTTTATTTTTTTTTTTTAAGGAAAACTTACAGCTAATTTAACAATATAGTTCTTAACTAAGTAACTCGAAGCTAATTACAAGTTTTCACAAATAGTAACTATGTTATATACAATTCACCCCTTTCGAATAGTTATGTATTGATAGAGAGAATAAAATACAGACAATAACAATATAGGTAGCAAATACAGACAAATAACAATATAGGTTTACTTAACATTAGTTATTGCATTCACTGTGCTTTAAAAGTATGTTTGTTAATTGATATATATATATATATATATATATATATATATATATATATATATATATATATATATATATATATATATATATATATATATATATATATATATATATATATATATATATATATATATATATATATATATATATATATATATATATATATATATATATATATATATATATATATATATATATATATATATATATATATATATATATATATATATATATATATATATATAGTATTTTTTTATTACTCCAGTCTGGCAAGTCGCAACAGTTTCCTCATAGTAAAGATAAAGGCTGTATCAGGTAACTGCAGGATGAAAAGTTAAGTTGAAGTGAAAGAAGACTGTCATAGGTATCTGTTGATTTTTTGGCATATAAAATATTCAGTCATTTAACTGGTTTCATTTCAGTAGTTATAATTATCTGCAAATTTATCGGGTAAGCATTTATCCGGCACCAGAATCCGCTTTTGGTCAAATATTTATCAGATATTAATTATTTTGTTGCGATCATTTTATTTGCTAGTATTATTTAATTCAAATTAATTCAAAATGTTGCTCTACTTGATACTTTAATATTAAATATTTATATTATAATTAAACTTTCAGTCTGAATTTAAAACAATAATTGAGTAGCGGAACTCAACACTTTGATATATTTAGATAGAGCAAGAAAATGAAAATGATGTATTTTCAGAGTGAGAATCGAACACATAATCCCAATAAAAAATCGAATGTATGCTTAAATTTAAAGTTTTAGTTTGCAAGTGAATTAGTGGTAAAGTTGTGCTGGACCTCTTGGGACATAAACTACTGGCAATTCGGATAGACGAAGAATAATGGTCAAACGTGATTCGAAGAGAATAATTCAGATAATTGTGTTCTAGTAAAAGGTAAAAAAGGTACAAAGGATAAAAATTGAACGTAACATACATGAAATATGCAGTGCATTATTTTACTGCTTTACTTTTTAAATAAAAACAAATTGAAATTTCTATTTCAATAAAATTGTTAAATGTTTTTTATATTTTTTAAAATATTAATCCACATTAAGAATATGACAATAATATGAAAACAGCGGGATTCGAACCCAGGGATGCATGAACGCATGACTTACAGGCCAGCACGATTTGCAAGAGACGCGGGTTAAAATCCTGCTAGGTTTAAATTTTTATATGAAAACATATAAATTTAAGTATTATAAGACGACTATGACTGGTTATGTATTTGATGACCAAATTGACATAATTAGTGAGTGCATTTGAAATATATATGCATATATAATATTTATTGAATTCATTATATCCTTTTATGATATTCAAATAAAAAAACATTACGATTGCAAACTCCTAATATGCCGAGATTACTGCGATATTTTTATAGTCAAAATAATTTGATCCAACATATGTTTTTTTTTTTTTTTAGCTTCACGCTTTATCCCGCACATAGCAGGGTAGGCAGAGGGAACTGCAGGAACCACATGAACCTAGTGTTAAGACACTTTGTTACTTAGTCCCTGCTTACCCCGTCCCCACTTTCCGCCGTTTTCGAGGCATTGCGTGTTGAGTGGCGGAACTCAACGCATTTTCTTTCATTACATATAAAAAGATATAAAATATGATTCAATTAATTCCGATATAAATTTGTAAAATAAAAGTCTGCTACAATTGAGACGAACACAATACTGAGTGGCGTCAATACATTTTCAAAAATTGGTTAGAAACTTTTAAATAACGCCCATATTTTTGCGTTTCGTTGTAAAAGTCACATATTGATTTAGAATCCAAATAAATTCTCTCGCGCTACTACCAGGTTCGTTTTCCCTAATGACTGCAGCTCTGTTGACGAAGTTAGATCAGCGCTGTTACAACTAAGGGATGTTCAACCTTTTGATAACTGTTCAAATATTTATTAATAATTCAATTATATTTCTTTCAAGATTACAAGAGAATTGTTGTGGCGCAGAGGCCTATAAACCCGACGATTTTTGGGCTCGATTTCCACTCAAGGAAGATGGCTATTTCATTTTAAATAGGCATTGCGCCGCCTTGATTTCGCCTACTTCGTTCAAAAGAAAGATATATTAAGTTTTTTTAAAATAATTAAATCATGTTTATTTAAACAACAATAAAAAATATACTTATGAATGACTAATTTAAAAAAATATGAAAGTTGTCAGTCACGTACTTGAAACCATGATTGATTTCTAGTGTTGAATCTTGATATAAAAATTTCACAGATTTCATATAATGGTGTAAAAATATATTATTAAAATGATACGAAAGGTTGCTAGCCTCTGACTTCAGTCCGCCGTTAAACAGGTCACTATTCCGAGCGACGGGAGCCCGACAAAATTCAATTGTTTCATATTTTCACTTACTTCTCTCGCCCTATGCCGTTTGTTTGTGTAACAATTATTAAGGCTTTTAAATTTATGTGAGTTAAAGTCAATATGGCGTAGTGATTTGAAGTCACTAAGACGAGTGTTAGAGTCACTAAGATGAGTATAGAGTGACTTAAAGATGTGCTTTGTCTTCTCACTGAAATCTGGAAATTAAGTTATTTAATCCCACTAGCAGGAACCGAACCCTCAACTGTCGTGCTTGAAATTATGCGTCAGTGCACCTCGACAGTCACAAAATGGATTTTATTGATACTTCATACTTACTATATATTTACAATTTCAGATATTTTCGAAAGGCAATGATTTGTTTTTATACATTTAAATATTTTAACTTTACATCTTGCAATTGAGAATTTTGGTTAATTGGACGTCATACATTGATGAGCTAGCCTTGGCTCACAACAAAATAGAACATATATATATATATATATATATATATATATATATATATATATATATATATATATATATATATATATATATATATATATATATATATATATATATATATATATATATATATATATATATATATATATATATATATATATATACTTCTCTCGCCCTATGCCGTTTGTTTGTATAACAATTATTAAGGCTTTTAAATTTATGTGAGTTAAAGTCAATATGGCGTAGTGAGTTGAAGTCACTAAGACGAGTGTTAGAGTCACTAAGATGCGTATAGAGTGACTTAAAGATGTGCTTTGTCTTCTCACTAAAATCTGGAAATTAAGTTGTTTAATCCCACTAGCAGGAACCGAACCCTCAACTGTCGTGCTTGAAATTATGCGTCAGTGCACCTCGACAGTCACAAAATGGATTTTATTGATACTTGATACTTACTATATATTTACAATTTCAGATATTTTCGATAGGCAATGATACTTACTATATATTTACAATTTCAGATATTTTCGATAGGCAATGATTTGTTTTTTTACATTTAAATATTTTAACTTTACAACTTGCAATTGAGAATTTTGGTTGGACGTCATATATTAATGAACCAAGGCTATAAACAAAAATAGAGTATCAAATCAAAACTTTTAAAAAATTAGCATTTTTTTTAGCTTCACGCTTTATCCCGCACACGGCAGGGTAGGCAGAGGGAACTGCAGGGACCATGGGAACCTAGTGTTAAGACACTTCGTTGCTTAGTCCCTGCTTTCTCCGTCCCCGCTTTCCACCTTTTTTGAGGCATTGCGTGTTGAGTGGCGGATCTCAATGCCGCCTTTTGCCTAGTTTACCAGAGCGAAGAAAATGGAATTAGAAAAATTCATCTTCCCCGACTGGGGATCGAACCCAGAAACCGTCGCGTTACAGGCAGACGTTGCGCCTCTGCGCCACGTTGGTCATTTTTATCATGACTTTTGAAGAATAATTGAAAAGATTTACGTACATAGTGGAATCTGTTAGGAAATTCAAGCTTAAATTTCCATAAAGCATAATGTATTAATAGCATTTCTGAGTTGCCTAATAATGTTGATTTCAATTCTTTTGATCTTAAAAAGCTACGCTTTAACGATTCCGTGTAATCTGTATTTATTTAGTCGTAAAAGGTAATTGGCACTGAGTAGGGCTACCACCTCATTGTATGGAGTTAAAAAGACATTTTGCCAAGTAAATGCTCGTTAACGATAGCTTTTTAAAAGCTTTATTGGTTAGGGTTAAAATTGTATTAACGTCGTTTAAGGTGAATTTACTTATACTAAATACTAATATTTTTATTTAAAGATCAAAAGGAGAAGGCTTTTAACACTTTATTGCCATCTGTTTGTCTTTTAGTCAGTTTTCTCAAAATAATGTTTAAATATCATTCTAAAATTTATATCAAATTTCTAGTATGTTACAACTAAAAATCTAAGTAAATGTAATCGTAAGATAGGCTATGTGCTGTATTTTGTTCATTATTTTATTTTGTATTTATATATATTTATATGACATTCACCTGAATTAAAGAACTCTACGTCGCCCTCAAGAAAGTAACAAGAATAACATTTATAATCAAACTTTGTCCCACTACGTTACAGTCATACTAGATTAAACTCATTTCATCTCATCTATAACGTCTACTGCTGGACGTAGGCCTCGCTCATGGAACACCATAAGACACGATTCCGCTTTCTCTATCCAGTCACTATCAGCTGCAATCGCTGCCGCTACCGTCGTTTATCTTCCCGGCGGGCGTCCAAGGCTACACTTTTCAAAAGATGTCATCCCACATCAGCTGAAACTAGGCAGTAGCGGAAAGCAGGCTGCAAAAATGAACATCACTGTCAAACATGGTACACACATAGACAAAAATATTACCATATTTGTACCATAAACCGGCAATAAGTAACACAAGAACGCGATATCCTACGAAAAATCTTTCCAATAGAAACAATTTATCCAAAACACCTAAAAATACGATAAATCAGCATGCAAGAGAAAGCAACCAGTTCTTTAGCACCGAGCACCAACGCGATTCCGAAGGACACCGCGGCGGCATGCCGAGGCACAATCGGGGAAGGATACTATACCTGAGTTCCAACTTGCAAAACACGCATAAATTGATTTCCTAGCCATTCTTTAGATGACCTGCGAGTTCAACGAAACTAAAAAGATTCTGCAGACCTTCCAGAAGGAAAACATCAACCTGCTAGAAATAGAACAAAAAGTAATATAATGCTTATCCCTGATTCAAAATATCTGCATACCTATAAAATATAATAGAGTTAGATTCAAAATACACAATTTTTTATTTCATTTGTCTATACTTTTAATTGTCTGCACGATTGTTATATTTTTTTATTCAAACTTTTTTTTGTATCGTATTTGTTTTTGCTTCAATGCGATCGGTTAAGGGGATTTAGTTTTTGTATAAAATCAAACAGTTCTGGCAAATGATTTATTGATATTGGTTGTTATAGAAGTCACAATATATCAATAAAGGCGTGTTATATTGGAGCCAAACTCGACACCGTTTTGTCTTGTCATAATTCAATCTTATGATCAAGAATCAAATTCAAAATCATTATTTTACTGTCAGGTGCCATTTAACTATGACCTAAGTTATTTATTTTAGCTTCACGCTTTATCTCGCTTATAGCAGGGTAGGCAGAGGGAACCGTAGGAGCCTTGGGAACCTAATATTAAGAAACACCGTAGTAGTAATCTGTAGATAAATGATAACAACTATAGATAAATGATTATTGAAAAATAAACATGCAAAATCAGCGAGATTCAAACCCACAACCTGTATAAACTCAATTTACAACTTATTACATTGTTACCATCTCTGTAGGGATATATTTGGTAAGAACAACAAATTTTATATTTATATTATGTTCATATCTTTGAGTATTTTTCTTTTACTACTTTAACACTAAAAAATAAAACGTTTTTAAAGCTTCTAGCTTTATCTCGCATATGGCAGGATAGGCAGATGAACCACAGCAACCATGAGAACTAAGTGTTAAGACACTGCGTTCCCTACTTTCCGTCGTTTGGAGACAATTCATGTTGAGTGGCGAAACTATTATTTATAGTTTTTTTATAAACCATAAGTTAAGGCAGATTATAAATTGCAGAATAGACAAAATCAAAACATCCATTAATATTCAATTAGGCTTTCAAATCAAATTCAAAACGTTACATTCTAATCGACGAAACTTAACACCTCAGAAAGGTACCTAATGTATTTATTATATGTATATGGATTGACAACTTAATATATTTATTATGTTTTGTTTTCACTTTTTCAAATTTACTCGTTTATAATAAAAATGTATGTAATTACGACGGTCGTTCAACTATCCGCATCCAGTAATGAAAGGACGCTAACGAATTAATGCGGCAGCGCCAGACAGCGGCATACTGTTTATTAAATGTATTGAAATCTCTATGTTAATATTTTTTTCATATACTTACTTACATTATGATGAACATATTTTAATATTTTTTTTTATTTTAACACTTCTTCTTCTATATTTTTATATTATATTTGTAGATAAAAATTGTACAACTGTATAAGTTCTTAAACTCTTATTATATAAAAAAGTCATGGATCTGAAACATCTCGTGAAGAGCCATAATACCCAGATATATGAACTAAGAAAGTAGCGTTAAATTAAAAATTGCATTGCGTGATGGTTATTTTAATTCATATTTTAGTAAATCTGTAATTGGAAAGCTAGTGGTAGTTCTCTAAAAAATCACGTTAACATAGTATGTATATTATAACTGTTGGGCATATGCCTCTTCTAATCTTCTCCATTCTCAAGGGAAGTTCAGTTTTCCGCATCTACAATTTTCCAATACAATAATAATAATAGCGTATATAATGTAATATATTTCATTTTATATACATATATATATACAGTATATTTTATTGGTAACAATTTTATTCACCAAAAACAAAATTATAAGCACCGTTAAAACGAAAAAATATAAAATAAATTTCAGCTTAAATCTTTGAGGCGTACGACGAAAACATGTTGTGGCTAAAATACCGGGACGGAAATTCTATGAATTTTGGCTTCACCTGAACGATAAATCATCGATCCAAAATCTCTTTTTCTACACAGAAACCTAAATCCTGTAATGCCTATCGTCGGTACGGCATCGACATGCCAAAGGCTAAATGCCTAACAAATTTCGCCACGCTTGACAATTTTACGTACAACTATCGAAATTTGTCGATATATCGTGTGATTATGTGATGTTAAACTGTAAAATGTACATGCATGGGAATTCAAATCATTGTTGAGAATACGCTTATATTTAAATTGTTTTAATGATTATATCTGGCATATAATCATTTTCAATTTTCACACTGGTTGTCAATTTTCACACTGTATACGTCTTAAGTTACACTTCGCGTTGTATAGGATATTTACATCGCATATAAGTGGCAAAGCAGTGACGTAGTGCTAAGACACTCCGTGTCTAACTTTCTGCTCAATTTTTGAGTCTTGACATCGCTGTGCCTTATTTTTATTTTTCCATCTTTATCTCGTTATCAAGTTGAGGAATTATAAATAATTCATTTCTTAGTAGAGTGAATTAGAACATACTCGCGATTACTTTGATTGTGCTGATGCAACAAGGTGACGGCAAATAAAATAGTATCGAATAAAACATATTAATAAAACTGTCTGAGGATCGCCGTGGCGCATTGGCGCAACGTCTGCCTGTAATGCGACGGTTTCTGGGTTCGATTCCCAGTCGGGGAAGATGGTTTTTTCTATTTCTATTTTTTCCGCTCTGGTAAACTAGGCAAAGTGCGGCGTTGAGTTCCGCCACTCAACGCACAACGCCTCGAAAAAGGCGGAAAGCAGGGACGGAGAAAGCAAGGACTAAAAATCGAAGTGTCTTAACACTAGGTTCCCACGGTTCCTGCAGTTCCCTCTGCCTACCCTGCCATGTGCGGGATAAAGCGTGAAGCTACAAAAAAAAAACTGATACTGTTATATGTAGGTTGTTGCCAATTGTAAAGGGCTATTTACTATTTTAGATTAAATATTTCTACTCTACCTTCTCCATTACGCGTGGCTCTGACAGAGAGATTGTACTTACCAATGAAAAGAAAATCGAAATTTGAAGAAGTGAAAAAATGCTTAAAGAAGATGACTTTTTTGAAAACCATATACCATATTTGTTATTACACAATTTTTTCCACCATTTAAATTTGGAATATGTTTAGGTATTTATTATATATTTTTCTATAGAAATAACTTAAGTGGATATCTCTTGCTTAAAAAAACAATTCACAATACGAATTTAATGATAAAATTATGCGTTTATTTGAGAGTAATTGGAAGTTGTATATAAATTAAGAGCCCGCATAGAAACTGGCGATATAATTTGATCATATATTTTGCTTTATGGAGTCATTGTCTGATTGTAAGTAAGACAGTCGTGGGTTCAATCCCCGTCTGGGAATAAGGCAAAGCACGGCGTGAAGTCCGCCACGCAAAATAAAATTCCAAAGGCGGATAGCGTAGAATGGAGTGTCTCAACACTAACTTCTTTATGCGTACCCTGCTGTATACAGTATACTGCATATAGCTTTTTTTTATTTAATATTTTTAAATTTGTATAGGTGTAAAAATTATGCAATGATCGTGTCTTGGAAGGCCATTTGAAGATCGGGTGTTATTTCTTTGAATCCTGACGAATGAAGATCCTAGTGTCAAAATGAACTGTTGTCAACAAATTTTTATTTAATTTTATTCGAAAATGAAAACAGTTTTCATCCATAGTAAGTACACACCACACACAAATGCCTAATCTTCTTAAAAATCTAAAGTACACTCTTTCATATATATTTGTAAAGCCTAATTTTAATATATTTTAAAATGCCCTAAGAAACATAATTCTCTTTGTAACAATTAAGTAATAACAAAAGTCAACAAATACTGTATATAATATTAACAAGCAAACCATTTGTATAGCAGTTCCTCACTCACCTAAAATTGCTATTGCGTTTTCGCAAAAACCATTTTTCTTCCCATTTCAGTTTAAAATGTTTCAAAGATAAATTTTTCTCATTCATCACAATCAACGCCAACGCAAAGTAGACGTAAGAATCATAAAAATATACAGTAAAAATACACCTTAGTGATCCATTAAAGGGGAGCTGTAATAGGGTCGAATTAATTAGAAGGCGGAGGTGTAAATGCTGTGGCTATTTGTGATTATGAAGAAGAAAAATACGCGTCCACTAAAAATAGTACTTCTTTAGGATTGAAATAACTTGTAAGTTATTATATTTTGATGCAGTTTTATTGTAATGCGATTCCCATACTACTGATGTATTTAAAACTATATTAAAATGAGTAGTAAGTAGAGAAGTAAGTGTTTAAACAGTATGTTTTTAATATGATAAGGAATTTATTTAGGCTTGAAATAACTTATTGATTGGCTTAGGTAGTTTGGTAAGTCCAAAATATTTGGTTATTTTATAACATGCAAACTTCTTCTATACTTTCTAAGAGATGTATTAAAAAAATTGAAGTATGAAGCACTTGGCCATTTTAGTTGAAAAAAGAAAGAAATATAATTATATAGTGTTGAGGCAATACATCACTATTTTCTATATACATTATTCACAGATAATATTGCTAATATGTTAGGGTTTTGTGCCTAGAAAAAAAGGGAACCCTTATACCTTTAATTTATATTTCTTGTCCATTTTTGCTAGGATTGCGTAGAAATATTAAGACTTAAATTAATATCAAATATCAGACTCTATGCCACTTTGGAAAAATTAAGCTTCTAAAACAAAGGTGATTTGAAGAATTTTTCGCAGTTTGTATGAAAATTATAATTATAAAAACCTTAATAAAATCGAAAAGGTTTTTTTGACCTATTGCTCAATAATTTTAAAATTTAGTAAGAAATTACATAGGCAAAGTGACATTATAAGAGTTATTTTTCTTTTTGAATTACGAAATCCTCAAAATACTGTAATTGAGCATTATATTTTGAAATAGTACTTACATGAAAGAATAATTAACTATACGCACGTATAAGCAAAAGCTTAATCGGTAGAAAGATTTAATTTTCCAACTAAAATAGGACGAGGTGCTGTTAATTTCTAGGTCGGCGCTTAGCAATATCAGTTAGAACTCGTTTATAATTGAAATGAAAAAATATTTTGTTGCGAAAATGCCGATGACTTTTTCCAATTCAAGAGTCATAGATAGTGTTAAAACACTATGTAGTTCACTTTTCATAGTTTGGAAACATTGCTTAATGTATGGAGGATATTGACCATTTCTTGAATGTTAAGATTTGAAGCCACACTCAACACGTGCAGACAGTATGGGTCAGCATTGCGCTATGATGGCGTTGTATGCTTAAATGGGTCGATCAATATTTTTCTTCTCGGCACCGCGAAATAGTGTCTAAGCGCTTAATGTTAACGCATCTATCCTTAATTTTCCTCTCGTATTAAGGATTTATTTTCATTTCCTCGCTTTTTTAAACATAAATGTGAACTAAAATCGGCGAAGTTGACTTAACGCATAATGTCTTAAAAATCGAGATTGTCTTGACACTTTCTTCTCTCTTCTCTTGAAACTTGAAGAAATATATCTCTTTGCTTACCCTGCTATATATAGGATGTTACTAAAAAGTATCAAATCTAACACAATACACTAGCACTATATTTATAGATAAACAGATATTTGGCAAATTCCTTTCAATACTACAGAACAAAAATTCTAATCACGAACCTCTCGAGCCTTACAAGACGCTTTATTACAAAACTTTGCCGTAGTAAAATAAATAACCACTAAATTGATATAGTTCGGTCACAATCGGTAAGGAGTTCTAATGTAATAAAAAAGAATTATAGCTTAACTTGAGTTGCACGATATTGTTAGTTATCTAAGGCTTTTACTATTAATGCTTCACTTAGACTTGATGGTCATGGTAGCGCAGTAGAGCTCTGATTGTAAACTAAAAGATAGTAAGTTCGATTCTTATTAAAGATGAAGCTTAATATTGAGGATCGTCATGGTGCAGAGGCACAGCTTTTACCTATAATTGTTTGTGGGTTCGATTCCTACTCGAGGAAGATGGATTTTTCGTTTCTATTTTCTTCGCCCTGGCAACTACGCAAAATCCCGGCGTTGAATAATATTTCGGCAATATTTCGAAAAGGCGGAAAATAGGACGCGAAGTATCTTGGCACTAAATTCCCAAGGCTGCTGTGGTACTCTCGGCCTACTCCCATACCCATGTTGTGAGCAGGAGAAAGCGTGAACCTAAATAAATAACAAACAAAAAGTTATTTCACTTTATGATATATTTACTATAGATTATATTTCGTAAAGTATTTTTTTTTAATTTTAAGTTACGCTTTTAGTACACCAAATTCGAGATTATGCTGACCTTAAGAATTACTTAATAAAAACGTGAAAAAAACCAAATAGAAACGAATCTAATACCTTCTCCTAATTAACTTAACACAGATTAAATAAACGAGATCTACAAAAATAGTAGAGCTATTGTACAATTTAAGGAAATTATACGAAAGTCTGGAAAGCTCGTAATTCTATAAACATAAAAGCGTATTAAAAAGAAACACTTTAATTCGTTTGTTAATAAAGCTCATATAAATTGGTGTTGAAAGCTTTCATTTTAATAATTTTATCTGAAATTTCATATTTTTATTATTATTTTCGCAATATTGCCACAGCGCGGTTATATACAGTAAGCGGTAAGTCGGCCAGTCTTAAATTAGTTTTTTTAGCCACACTTTCTATGGCATATTTGAAGAAACTTTTTGGGTGCCGGGTCCATCTTGTTGTATTGAGTCCAAAGAAGCTCCTGGAACTTGCGATCTAAGTTTAGGACATTTACAATTTTTACTAGGAAGGTGGTTGGAGGGTGCCTAATGATAAAAAGCTATTGAAACGTTGAACAATGTACCTTGCTTTCGGGTCGGATTTGTCATAATATGTATTTGTGGCGGTATAATTCTCCATTTATGGAGAGAATCAACGAGCTTTGAGTTCTGTCGTTCTATAATCTATACTAATAATTTTTTCACTTCCTATAAAAATAATCATGAGCTGCAGATTTTATTAACATACTAGCTTTCCACTCGCGATTTGCTGACATAGTCTCCAATTTATATATTATATAAATTTTATAAATCTTTTTTCTTAAAAAGATTAGTCTTTGCATTTCAATAACCTTTATGCTTTATGTAGAGACACCTACCCAACAGTATATTTTTTTAATTAAATCAAATATATACTTGTCATACTTTCGACATAACCAATGAAACGTATTGATATATAAAGAAATTCAGTTAGTATCGCAACCTACGCACTCTGCAAAAATTTCATTTTGTAAATTCGATAAAGTGATATGAAATACTCGTGCGAGAGCTTACATAAAAAATTGTATATTAATATAATATTTCTGTACAAATTCAATATAGAGTTAGGAACTGTTGTTGAGAACATTTCGTCGGTTAACTAAGGCTGAACTAAGCTGCAGTTGACCGATTACGGCGTGTTTGAACAACCTGGTATTGAAGCTGAGTTAGCTAACGTATAATTATATAAACTTTGATATTATTGTATGCTAGTAAGTATACGATACAACTATGTAGTAGTTTCCAACAGTAGTTTTACCACTTGTTCAAGTGAGATCGATGATCTCGCAATGTCGATTTAGTAGCCTTTTTTTGTTTAGATCGGATTATAATCACTCTTAGAAACCCGTCGTTTTGATTATTTTGCAGTAATCTTTGGTCACGAGTAGATGCGTACATATTTTATTTAAAATACACAAAAATAGCTAAAATTAAAGATTTTATTATTTTTAAACTTATATGTCAAACTTATCGGATTAGGCTTTTGAAAGAAAAAAATTGTTTTCGATTTTCTAGCATCAGTAATAAATGAGTGCTTAAATAACACATTTAGCAATAATATTAAGTTTATGTTTATTCGTCTAATAACTTTAGATTTGTTAGATATTTTCATATAGAAAAGAATCTATTGCTAGGTTAATATTGTATTCTATACAAGTAGATGCCAGTCGTTATGAGTTCGACTCTCACTTACGAGGGTGAAAATTGAATTCTCCAACATTTTACAATTCAAAAAAAAGAAGAAAAAGTTTCTGAGTTTCACTTTATTACCGTGTATGTATATAAAAATATAACCCTTATATCTTGTAAAAGATATACGTATACCTAATAGTCTCTTGTAATTGAAAAGAAACCTTAAAAACTAAAAGTTTCATTTCATTCGCGATACAATGTGCAATATCGATGAAGCCTTGTTCTATTCACAAAGGGTTACTTTAGTAAATACTTTTACAAAATTACTAACGTTTAGAAATACTTATAAAACACATGATTTTTTAAAATATACAAATTTAAATAAAAAATATATTTTGTATTATATATTCATAATCAGTTTTGGGCTATTACCAGAGAATTTGCTACTTTATAAACGAACCACACACAACACTCAAATATATATGAATCGCGTAGTGTAACCCAAAATTTAGGTTTATTTACACTGTTTTCACATTTCCCTAAATGAAAATCATTAAAAAAAAACATTTAGTACTCACCGCTGTACCGCAACGGTCTTTATATCAACAAAAGCTCATCCAAAATGCTAAATAGATTCGAGATCTTCTGAAACACCTGATATATATACACATTTAAATCGAAGTACTCACATACTTCTCTGTCTCAGCAAAGTTGAAATATCGCATCAATTTGTATAGATTTAGATCTTGGTGCAGACGAGGCCCTCGGCGAATCCAATTGAATTTATTTGTTCAGTAAATAGCGTTAAAGGCCCTTTTATACGTCAATAAGAATTGTGAGGACGGTTTGTTAACGCTTTTTTTGTGCTTAGCTCTGTGTACATTCTATATATGTATGTATGTACAGAACACAATTTGTATGAAATGAGGCGTTAAGTGATAAAGATAAATTGTTGGTAATGTTTATTTATTCGCATGGTGCTTAGACTTTGCCAATATATATATATATATATATATATATATATATATATATATATATATATATATATATATATATATATATATATATATATATATATATATATATATATATATATATATATATATATATATATATATATATATATATATATATATATATATATATATATATATATATATATATATATATATATATATATATATATATATATATATATATATATATATATATATATATATATATATATATATTGTTTGAAATATATTTCAAAGTATATCTTGGCGAAATAAGATGGTTAAATTTAAAAAGAATTTAACATATAAGGCTGTCGTGAAGTTTTTTTTTTTTTTTAGCTTCACGCTTTATCCCACACATGGCAGGGTAGGCAGAGGGAACTGCAGGAACCATAAGAACCTAGTGTTAAGACACTCCGTTACTTAGTCCCTGCTTACTCCGTCCCCACTTTCCGCCGTTTTCGAGGCATTGCGTGTTGAGTGGCGGAACTCAACGCCGCGCTTTGCCTTTGATGCCAGAGCGAAGAAAATGGAAATAGAAAAATCCATCTTCTCCGACTGGGGATCGAACCCAGTAACCGTTGCGCCACGACGGTATACGGATATTATATTTAACAATTATAAACTTAAAAGAAACAAAGTAAAGTACTTGAACTAAAATTACATATATTTGGTTTCTGTTAGTAATTTCATAAATATATAATAACAGCAAGTAATATAACAGTCGTGGAATTGTATCAAAATCCACCCTGGCTCGTCTAGACGGTGCTTAAATAAAATAACATAATAAGTGAATTAGGGGTGCCACTCGTTAGCGCTCCCTGTTGGATTGTTCTTACTTTTATTACTGCTCTAATAAATACTGATATCTTGACTACAATGTTATGTAAGTGATATGTACATATATACAATATATATTTGTTTAATAAGATATATGTTGTAAGAATTTGATAAGTATCATATTGAAAGCGTTATGATTAAACATTCGTAACTCCCTTAAAGAATAAAATAATTCGTCTTTTTGCTCTAATCCGGCATTGAATAGCTTGTATGTCAAATTACACAATGGAAAACAGTGTGTTTTAATACTACTTTTGTTCTAAATATTGATCTCTTGGATTGTATGCTTTCATAACTTTACATATGTAGACTTTTGAAGATTTTTGTTACTGGAAGCTAATAGATTGTGTGAATATTTGGGTAAGTTAAGTTAATAAATAATTTCTTCAAAATTTGTTAATAATATAAAAATGATATAATATGTAAACTAAATATTGATGTTTGGAATTGGACGGTATATACGTGATTATTAATAATGCTTTTAGTGAAATAGTATTATATTTTGTTGAACCTCATTAACATCATAAAATAATTTATATGCAGCTAATAGATATAAATAAATTAATGCCTCTGATAGGAATTGAACCTGTGATCATATTGCTACTTAAATTTTTGTTGTAACTTTACGCTTTATCACTAGTAACGTAGCCAGAGACAACGAAGCGTCAAGCCATGCGGTTCTGACATACTCTTTCCACTCGTTCAAAGTCATAAATCTCTTCACATATACCCTTCGGGAGTTCCTTATAGTTTTAACATAACTAGTATATTCAACACTGTTTTCAAAGAACAACGTTTCTCCTCTCTTATCACTAACTTTTGCTTCTTTTATTAGTCATTCTCGCGATCTCAGTCAAATTTCTAGAGTTCTGTGTTGAAATGCCAAAAAATAAAAACTTTATGGATTCAAGAACTTTTATATTAGCTTACTTGCTGCTACGGAACCCCTTGTGGGCGAATTAGACTCGGATTTGATGAATTTTATTCAAAATAAATTCACTTAAGTAACAACTAAGAGCTAACATAGATGTTAGCTCTAATATTTCTAAGTAGACTTAAGCATATTTTTTGAAACAATTTTATGAATAAAAAGAGAATCATACTAATATTATAAATATAACATTTTTGTGAGTGTGGGTCTTTGTTTCACTTTGACACATAACTACTGAACGGACTTAGATGAAAATTTGTTTTATTGTCATTTAATATTTACATCAAACGTAGACTGCTATTCACGATAAATGAATGCAATTCACTTTATGGCGCAAAGACGCAATGTCTGTAAGGGCGACGGTTTGTGGGTTCGATTCCCACTCGGGGAAACATATCATAGCATTTCCAATTTCTTCGCTCTCGCAACTACGCACGTGCAGCGTTAAGTTCCGTTGAACACGCCTCTGTCTACTCTCCTAGTATTGGTATAAAGCGTGAAACTAAACAAAAATAAATATTACAATGTAGTGAAAGCGAGAGAAGCTGCGTGCAGTCGCTAATATTAAGTAAATTTAAACAGTAACATTAAAAAAGGAAGAATTTCATATGAGTCCGAGTCTGCAAGTCTAGACTATATTTAAACAAAACGCTTTGCTAAATGCAGGAAGCTTGAGTCATGAACGATCCATTACTAAGTATATAAATTTGATAACAGCTTTTATAATGCCTACTGGATCAGTTATAGTATTTTTTTATAAAAAGCGATAGTTAAAGATTCAAATTTGTAACTGTATATAATGGATCTTATATTGTAATTTTTTTTTAGCTTTACGCTTTATCCCGCACATGGCAGGGTAGGCAGAGGGAACTACAGGGACCATGGGAACCTAGTGTTAAGACACTTCGATGCTTAGTCCCTACTTTCTCAGTCCCCGCTTTCCGCTTTTTTCGAGGCATTGCGTGTTGAGTGGCGGAACTCAACGCCGCGCTTTGCCTTAGATGCCAGAGCGAAGAAAATGGAAATAGAAAAATCCATCTTCTCCGACTGGGGATCGAACCCAGAAACCGTCGCGTTACAGGCAGACGTTGCGCCTCTGCGCCACGACGATCCTCATCGAAATATTAAATCTTTCTATATAAATTATTTTATAAATATTTCATACTTTCCTTTTTCTTATATATAAATTATTTTCTCAAGAGTAGTTTACTAAGGTCAGTGTTCTATACATAGTACAGTGTCACGTATATCGTTGGTTATTCTCATCAATATAGATTTTATGTCAATAACAAACTTTCGAATTGACAAAATCAACGGTCCTTACAGATATTACGCCAAGTCAGCCCACTTAGAAACTCTTCTGTCATATTAGGGATTTAATGGACGTTGGTACTGGTTACTGTAGCTGTCTTTTTAAGAATGTTTTTTATAGTTCTCTATCTTAAATATTTACTTGATGATTCAAATAATAACAATAGAACAATAAATAAATAAAATAAAAAATTAAGCGAATTCCTAATATTTTTACATTATTCACAGGTCTTTAGCATAGTAGAACCATAAAGAAAAGGTCATTTCCCCTTCTCATTTCATTATCGAATATATTAATATTCTTCAAGTGGATATCGAATTTACAACTATTACACGTACTGTTAGAAGACAACTCACTGGAAAAAACAGAACCTTCATAAGAATATCTTATAGTGCATCGAAACCTATAGGACAATTTCCAATGACAATTTCCAGCTCTACTGTGAAGCAAAGACCTATATTAGTACTAAATAAAAAATCGAAGAATCAATGTAAGTCAGTATAAAACAAAATTGTGAATAAAACTATGCACGTTCTTTAAAATAAATGAAAGTGCGTCTAAAAGTCTAGACGGTTGATAAACAACACAATGTCGCTAGTGAACGCGGGAAGTGCCCACTGCCCCTTATTGTAGCCACCCTAATCTGACGGAGCTACGGACGCGACGCTGTAATCGCAGTTCTGTAGCTTAACCATGATATAAAAATATTGGAGATATGTCTACTTGTAAACACGAGGATTTGTGGGTTCGATTCCCACTCGGGGAAAATGGATTTTTCTATTTCCATTTTCTTCGCTCTGGAAACTAGGCAAAGTAAGTAAGAATTCAGTTCCGCCACTCAACACGCAATGCGTCGAAGAAGTCGGAAAGCGGAGACAGAGAAAATAGGGATTAAACAATGGAGCGTCTTAACATGTTCCTATAGTTCCTGCAGTTCCCTCTTCCCTGCCATGTGCGGGATAAAGCGTGAAGACAAAAAAAACACTTAAAAATTTTTCACGTACAAATGATATTGTAAATATTACTTATATAGAACTATTATTTAAAATAAAATTAAAAATAATACATGAAATAAAATAAAAGTTCTTCAACATCTCAAATCATATTCCCTATACTCGTGCCAAATATAATTACATGCCGCGTATGTGTGTACGTGTCAATAAAATGCATTTTATACTGCGTTGGGGACGGTCCGTGTAATATATAGTTATTAATATATAAATATTATACTTATAAGTATGTCCTTTTGTGTATAGAAGTGGCTTAAAATATTTTAACTGAGTTACAATACGGCAAAAGTGAGTGATAAGGAGAGATTACGGTTGTCTTACGATAACACATTATTGAAAATACTAGAGTAAGGTCATGTGAATGGCATAAGAACCATCTGGGGAGTATGTATGAAGAGGCTAATCCACTGTTGAGTGGACAAGGCGAATGAAATATACAGGGAACAGGTGATTCGGGGAGAATGAAGCGCGAAATATGGAAGTTTGGCGCTGTTTTCTCTGACTACCCCGTTAGGAAAAAATGTGATTCTATGTATATATATATATATATATATGTATGTATATATGTATGTACGTATGTATGTATGTATCTATCTATGTATTTATGTATCTTCGATTAGTCACAGCTTAGTATTGCGCGACTTAACTTGTGATGCTTTGTCTAAAAGTAATTTTTCCTGATAATAATACATATATATCACAAAGACGTTGGTACACTACATATATAACTAATAATGAGTTTAAATTTAACTGAATTAATATTTTGTTTACATTTAACTACTAAATTTCAAGCTTCTCGAACTTTAATAGGATTTGCCGCTTGTTACTGTTTACAGTGTTTCGAAAAGTCTGAGTGCTTTATTTTTTAAAGTTCTGCTTCAAATTGCACAAACTATTTAAACGTAGTGTATTGATAGCGCAAATTTTACATTGAAAAGTCTAACTTTAAAATAAGCTTCGTAGAATAGTTGAAAAATATTTTAAATTTTGCAAAATACTTACTTCTTACAGAGAAAGCAGGAACTAAGCAACGGAGTGTCTTAACACTAGGTTCAAAAAGTTCCTGCAGTTCCCTCTGGCTACCCTGCAATATGCGGGATAAAACGTGTAAATTCGTATAGTACAATAAGAAACGTAGAAACCATGAGTACCTAGTGTTAAAACATTCCGTTTTCCGTTTTTTAACTTAAAGCTGCGCATGCCTAGTGGATTCAGAGTAAAGAAAATGGAACTGAAATACTCTATCTTCCTTGAGTAGGAATTTAACCCACAGGCCGCCGCGTTTACAAGTAGATGATGCCTCTCTGCCCCACGACAGTCTTGTGATTATTACGTACTACGTAGTAGTGTGGTCGAATCTTAAAAAAGTTACAATTTGTAATGTACATATTTAAATAAAATATAAATTGATTTAATATTTCCACTAATCTATCACACAATGTATAGATCATAGACTATAAATAGTATGTAACAAGAGAACAAATATGTGAAATATAAATAAATCTTATTCTACAAAATAGGAGATGTACGTGACAGTATTTTTTCAACTTAAACCTTGTAGTTCCTGAGATAAGCGCGAGTGATCAAACAAACTTATCAGTTTTATAGTATTAGAAAGTTTATGTATAAGTAACGATTGGCTGTCCAATATTGTTAGAGTGATATTTAGCTTTTTTTTTTTAGCTTCACGCTGTTTCCCGCACATGGGCAGGGTAGGCAGAGGGAACTGCAGGAATCATACGAACCTAGTGTTAAGACACACCGTTGCTTAGTCCCTGCTTTTATCCGTCCCCGCTTTCTTTTGATATTTAGCTCTCGTGCCTTAATAAAAAAGAAAAACCAATACTTCTTACCTGCTTCGGGATTTCCTGTAGACATTTTCCTTCCTCAATATTAGGTTTAAAAATTAATAAAATTCTGATTAAATTAATTAGGATTACATCAAATTGTGCTACAATAAATATTATTACACTTAATTGCAAAGTAATATTTTTTGTAATACTTTGGATTTTTACTAGAAGAGGCAAATGAAATAATTAATTTCTTCCCATCGGAATCGAACCCACAACCTTCACTATAGCAGTAAGACGCCTTACCAATGCATCATATAAAACTACCTTTAAGTAAATACTATACTTTTAATATATATTAAACTAAATACCATTCAGTACTATTGCCATTGTACCTATACAAAAATAGCTAAAAAATCCTGGCGGTAGAATGTTAATTCTATTTCAGTTACTTTAGGAACGTGCCAAGTGGGTGAACAAATACTATCGGGTTAGATTAAAAGGAAACTTTTAAAAGCCTTTCTTAGCGCTCTTAGCGAGTTGCTACGATCGGTACAAGTCCCGGTGATAGGTATTACGAAGTTTCGCAATTAGATTCTGTAGAATTGGTTCTTGGATAACAATACTGTGGAATGTATTAGCCTGACCCATTAGCTCTTTTACTAAACCTAACTTTGTAATATTATAAGAATAAAAAAAAATATCAGTCAGGTGTAACTAAACTCTCGCAGCGAGGATTCCATACAAATCTTATGATTATATATCAAGCTTGGGAAATAATAGTTGACAAACCTAAATTTGCGGTCGGAAGATACTCTTTTTTGTATGAAATGAAGTACGATTTAAGTTTGTAAAGATTTCTTACCATATTAATCACATAAATTATTATTTTTCTACATATGCTAAATTTTCACTTCTCCTCAAATTTTGTAAGTCAATGAAATACAATTAATATAAGTCGACAAAGTGAAATTTGCAGTCGCATACAACGCGTTTTGTATGAAACGAACGACATTATAAATTTGTAATTTTTTTTTCAAACTTAAATATTAACTTGATTCTTCCACGTAATCTCTTTATTTAAAATAATAATAATAATAATAATAATTAAGTTTCTTAATATTATATCTTACATTTAATTACTTCGCAGGGATTAAGCAACGGAGTGCCTTAACACTAGCTTCCAATAGTTCCTGCAGTTCCCTCTGCGTACCCTGCCATGTGCGGGATAAAGCGTAAAGCTAAAAAAATGTTTTTCTTAAAAACAGAAGATATGTACAAAATTTGTTGATATGCTTGCTTGAGAAAAAAAAACGCGGAAAGCGATAAACGGAGCATCACAAAAATTAGCTCTCTACGTTTTCGTAACACTTTGCGTATTTACGCAGGAACTCTGTATGAAATCTGTATGAAATTTATTTATATATTAATATAAATAAAATTAAAGTACGTGTCTATTTGAAATTTCAAACTATGCTTATTAAGCTTTTATTAGCTTATCTAAAGTAAGCGGATTAAGGAAAATAATTTTCGAATTAATTTAAAACTTTGTATATTATAAAGGGCCAATAACTAAGCACTGATTTGAAAATATAGCCTTTATATCTGTCTAAGATCTTCAGGGTTAGCGATTAGCTTTTTATCCGTACACCTGGTGCATCTACGTACTTATGCAAGGTACTAAAGCACTGTACCATGCATAGATCCTTTCCACTTTTTCTAATGATTGAGATAATTTTGTTTAAAAATTTAACTAAACTTAAACTAAAATCTTCAAAAACTTAAACTAAATATTATAAATTATAATGAACATGAACAGGTTTTTAGGAAAGTCAAAGTAGTAAAATCAAAAAATATTATAATTACTACTTGGGGTGGTGGATAATATTTCCAAATATTTTATTAAGAAGTATGATAAATTAATCATTTTGCTCTTATTTTCTCTTAGTGAAGGACCAAATGTTTCATAAATATCTTCAGTAGCTGCAACCGTGGTGTTAAATGAAATAACTAATTGTTGTATATTACACATTACACATTCTTAATTCCCGAGGTGGCTCTGACCGCAATTACAGTGGATTAACAGTGAACATACTCGTAACATTATATATATATATATATATATATATATATATATATATATATATATATATATATATATATATATATATATATATATATATATATATATATATATATATATATATATATATATATATATATATATATATATATATATATATATATATATATATATATATATATATATATATATATATATATTAATTTGTAATATTCATTTTGTATAAATGCCATGATATGTCAAATTTGCATAAGATTAAGATAGTGGCGTTGACCGTCTGAGTGAGGCAAATATTTACCATGAATGTACATTGTACAGTCTAGTACTTGCTGACTAAGGAATTATACAGGGAATGCTAAGATTGTACCGTTTCGCTAAGACTACATCTTTTAATTGTAACATTAAAAGGTAAAAGTTCGTAGCTCTAACACATCTGCCTGTAAACGCGATGGCTTATGGGTTCAATACTTATTTGGGGAAAATGACTTTTCTATTTTCTTCGCTCTAGTAACAAACGAGAACATAGTGTCATAACACTGTTTTTTTGTCTACCCTGTTTTGTGCGGGAATTAGCGTGAAGCTAAAGTTTTCTAGATTGGTAATCTGAATAGTGTGGATTTAAGCGCTATTCGGAGATAAGTAGTTATTTAAAGACATTCATATGAATTAAAATGATTTTCCTGTCAAAAAGTAATCTCGTCAAATCTATTGCTATTTATTGTATGTCTTTCTTTTACATTATATAGACGAAGTTTAATGTAATAGAGCGTAGTGATATGTCTACATTCTAGGAAAATTCTTGAAATATTTCCTTATATCCAGTATAAGGTAACAAAATAAAAACATTAGTGAAGCAAAATTTTAGAGTAAAAGAAGGAGGGTTAAACTCTAAATAAAAGAAAAAAAAGATAAAGATGAAAGTGTTCACTCTACTCTTAAAGTCGTCATAGTTCAACTTATTAGGAAAAATAGATCTAGGCAGGTAGTGCCAAATCTTGACGACTCTCACCAAAAAAGAGCTTTTACTAAAAAAGGGCTTTTTTTTACTTTTAGATATGTCAATATTGTATGAACAAAGCTTTTGTCTTCCCTTTTCTGTCCGAAAAAGGAATGGAGATGGCTTAATCAATTTGAAAAGATCATATAAAAAATCAATAAGCAGCTTGACAACGATGCTCAAAAGTATATAGTCTGCTACTAGAGACCTTTTTGTTTTTAATTGCTCTACGAACTTTTCAGTCAACTGAGTACAAAATTTTCAGATGATATCTTCATCGAAAATATGCTCCAGGAGTAAATCAAAGATAATAAAATAATTCGATTAGTATTACCAGACAAACTCATTTTAAATGAAATTCATTTAACGTATACATCCTGTATTGCAATTGTACATTATTGAAAATGTTTTTCTTTTTTATAATTACTCATAGAGTTAAAATTTATAGTTACATAACAAGACTCTTGGTTTTCGCGATATTTTAACGGTGAAGACCGTCGTGGCGCAGAGGCGCAACGTGTGCCTGTAACGCGACGGTTTCTGGGTTCGATCCCCAGTCGGAGAAGATGGATTTTTCTATTTCTCGAAAAAGGCAGAAAGCGGGGATGGAGAAAGCAGGGACGGAACGGAGTGTCTTAACACTAGGTTCCCACGGTCCCTGCAGTTCCCTCCACCCTGCCATGTGCGGGATAAAGCGTAAAGATAAAAAAAAATTAAAATATTTACACAATTTAAATAAAACAACTTAACAGGAAATTAACATTTTTAGAAACCCGACGTTTCAAATACTTTGAAGTAGTCCTTGGTCACGGATATGGCATTCGTCTGTTGGTTGATACATTATATCCAAATACCACTAACGGTTTCCAAATTACTTTACGTGTTGTCCTGGATTCCTGCAGAATAAGCAGACTGCATTCTCTCTCCTCTGATGTGATCTGGAGATCTCAATAGAAAGTTTCCAACAGTTGCTTCCAAGCTATCAAATCCTATTGAAATAGGAATACTATTGTGTTTTAATCGCCTCGCAGATTATAATTCAATGTTTGTTGTCCGGATTTAAAATTTATATACTTGATATTTATAGTAATTGTTACAAAATAAAATGAAGACTAATATGAACATTGCTTTTAGTACAATTAATGTTCTTCAGTATACCATTTTTCTATCTATTAGTGGAAATTTTATATTATATTAGAAAAGAATAGCTATAATGTTTAGAAACTTGTTATTTGAAAAGTTGCTTCTGATTACTTTTAAAGAAAACAAAACAAGTTTTAAAAGAAAAAAACCAAGCAATTGTACAATAGTTATTTGAAGTAACTCCTTACAATACTGTTGTCTGGACTATTACTTATTCTGTACAAGGTTCATTGTTCTCACATACACGCTAAATTAAAGTTGCAAATAGATTGCGATGAAAAAATATAAGACGAGTGCAATTTAAAATTTGACTTACGTTTTAAGTTTTGCTGTGTTTGTGTGTGTGTGTGTGTGTGTGTGTGTATGTGTGTATCTGTGGGTATGTACATATGTGTGTGTGTGTGTAATAAAGTGTTCAGCTTTTGTAGCTTATAAGGTTGAATTCGCTAATCTTAGTAAGTAATAAATAGAATAGAAAACTTATTACATATCAGGTAAATTTTAACTTCTCTGAATAAATTCTATACTATAGTAAAAATATCGTAAACATACTTGCCTCATTTCTTAGAACTAGAAGCATTGGATTGGAAAAGAAAAATAAATATTGAAATTATGAAAATATACATAACTTGTCATATTATTTAAAATATATTTTAAATCTTCTCAATTTATTAGATTGTTACAAAGTAATTATGGTCAGCAGAAAAAATAAAGAAATTGCCAGATAAGAGATACTAAGATATGGTGAGTAAATTGTAAAGAGACACAACAAAATATATTTTTTGAAATTGGATCTTACGTTCATTACTTGTTTGTATAAGAACAACATAAATTTAACATACTGCTTATACGTACTAAAATCTAATACAATCATTCAAGTGATAATTTATTGGGAAATAAAGAAGTAAATAACAGCGGACGAGGTGAAAGAGGTATGTAGAGACCGTAGAGTTCGAAATATAAAGAGTGAAATCTTTATTTTATATAACGTTAAAAGATAAAATCCACTAATTAAATACTCAATAGGAGTATAATTACTACATTGGTATGGAGATACTTGTTGAAGATCTCATCCAGAACTTTAGCGTTATGTACAAGCAATATTAAGTTCCCATGAAATCTATGTCGCTGACATTGTTAAGATTGACATGCTTGAATGTAGGTATTTGTGTCTTGTACACACTTTATTGTGGCATAGTCTGACTTTACATGACTGTTTAATATAACTTTGGATTCGACTTCCAAAATATGGCAAGTACATTCAATCCACAGAGGAATGATTTAGTGATATTTTCCGTAAAGAAAATTGCATTATTTAGTCTTATCAAGAAATTATATGTAAATATTGTTACGATTTTGGATATCCCATTAACACAACCGTGTCATTTTTTAAATTAGTATTTTTAGTATAATATATATACGTTTATAAAACCTTTAGCTAATGCATCCAATTAAATGCTTATTCCATGTTTATACTGTTGACAGTTCCAATAAATAAGTAAATAATAATTATATAAGTCTATGTCAATGTCTCATAATGTGACGTATCGCAATACCTTGTCTGAATATTATGAATATATTAGAGATAGAGTTCGATCAAAGGTTAAAAGTCCAATAACCCTTACAATAACATTTAGAAACGAATATATATTTCGTTTTTAAAATATCTTTATTGATTTAAGAATTATATTTTTGTATAAATTATAAGAACATAAACTTGCCGCGTCTAAATTTTTGATTATTTTATTAGAATCGAATTATTAAAAAAATTATCTATAGTAGAGAAAAGAATAAAATTTATTTAAAGAGTCAAAGTCTCTACCTATTGAGCATTTTATAGAGAATTTTGAACCAAACCAACACGTTTAGTTTAAATATATTCCAATAACTAGAGTAATTTGACTTATTAGTTGTTTGAACTTGAGTCAGTGGTAATTCATATCGAATATGTACATAAACGAATAACATATTTTTAAGAATTTTCCATAATCGTACTTATAAATAATAAACAGTATATAGAGTTATATAGAGTTACGAGTTCAGTTCATCAACCCTCATGAAAATTATTTTATTTTTAAAATCAATATAATCCACTGGTTTCTTACTTAAATTATATATAAATGGTTTAATTAATTGTAGCATAACTTTGAACTACATCTTGACACTTAATTATTTTGTTTCGCAAAATACTGCATAAATTTTATTAAAGTAGTTTTAATTAATTACTGAGAATTAATGTTCAATTAATTAAAAGCTATTTAAGTATGAGACTTATTTTTATGATTAAGCGCTTGCACGATTTGCAATAGGGCACAGGTTCAAATCCCGCTGTGTTTAAATCCTACTGGGTTCATATTTTATAACATTTACCACTCTTTAAAATTGAAACTACAGGTAAGTGAGAACTAGTGCTAATAGGTTAAATAAAAAATAAAAGAAATATAATTATGCTTTTGAGTAGAAAACGCCCTGCCTACCGACTGACGATGACCTCAATCGTCATTGACGTTATTTGTCAATACACATTACCCGTCATAGTATGTTATTCACTTAGATTAACAAGGGCTTTTATAGTTCCATTTGATCTTGATTTTTATAAAGCAATATTAATCCTTTTCGTTTAGCTGGACTGATGTAGATATATATGAAGTTTGTCTACAAAATCAACTAAAATCTAGATTTTACTCAGGCCAAAAAATAAAACAGTAAAAACTTTGAATTTTATGTCAAACTGTGTAAACTGATAACATGTTATAATAATATTTATATTTTTTCTAGTGTGACAGTTCGTTGGTTATTTAACAGGATGTAAAGATGAGATTATGAGATGTAAAATTATTTTAAAAAGTACCATTTTAACAATGACAAGTTAAAAATTTATCGTCTTCACATACTTTAATATAAGTGTTTTTCGTTTTATTTATTTGAACATATAAATAACATAGAGGTAGTGTATTGCTATTAATAGTAAAACTTTCAAAGCTTTTGATTGTATACAACAACGGAATGAAGCTTTTCTAAAGTACATTTTATTATTCAACTATAAAAAAGAGATACCATTCACTATCACGTGTTATGTATCTATAATTATTACAGTATAAACAATTTATATCAAATTTAAATAAATATTAATTGAAAAATATTAGCTTTTTCAGTCTATTCAATATGTTAAAATTCACATGTGTATAAAATCTATTCATAGAATTATATTTTATGTAAACATTGTGTATAAAATAATGGATATACATGAAAAAAAAAAAACAACAAAAAATAAGTGAATTGAAATTTTAAAACCAGCCAAGGTATAAAACGATATACTCCCAATCAATACAGGTCATCCAAACTCAAACAGATAATTCGAATCGCGACGTTGTAATTGCGCTTTTGCTTTGCATCAGCAAAGATAAGTGGGCAATCGTAGAGAAAAATAAAGTTCCCGGTTTCGCACCCCCTGCCCTTGTGCCGACCCCTCAACCCCTCATACCCCCTCGTCTCGTTCAGTCTAACGCCACCCTTGGTACCGTAATCACGTTGTGTCTTTTGAAAGGAGAATGCTATACAGATATTTATTATGTGTGTGATTTTGTAGAGTGATTGTGTGTGTTCACATTAAAAAGTGGATTTTTTAAAACATGCTTTGTACGTAAGTATTTTTTTTAAATTATATTTTTTACAATACAACCATAAACATGTACTATTGGAAGTTGTGATTTGTTTTGAATAACACGATGGGTATAAATCATTATTTTTACTATAAACTATTTAAAGAAAATCGAATTTTCGAGAAGATTTACGGAAATCGTAAGATATTTTACATGTAAGAGATATTTGAATTATAGAGTCATCAACGCTCATCCTATCGTTTCATCTCTAAGGGTCGGGTATATCTTCTGGGACAGTCACGTATATAGCTGTATAATTTATAATTTTGAAGCGAACATTATTTAGAATGAGAACTCATAACAAAGTTCAAAGAAGCTTATGACCGTTTCTTGAATAAATAAATAATAATTAAATTACAGTGCTCAGTGATTTATTGACACATTTTTTGTTTTTGGCTCACTAAATTTCTTTTAGATAAAAGGATTTCACAATATTGGAAAATAGAGCAAGGAAGGATTTTTGGTACATACGGGTTGTTCTTGCATCTTTCCCTAAAATAAGAAATTCATGAGTGCGGATTGAGCTACATAGATCGTATTTGCTCGTGGGATGCTGAATAAAAAACAGGCACACGTAAACGTAACATAAGTGAAAATCTAAATCGTTGCTTTGATCTGAAGTGGAGAATGTAAAATTTGCATCCATCTTGACTATTCGGTGAAATATATTTGAAGAGAGAATGATATAATTGTTTCAATTTTATTGCAATGAAAAATAAAAGAAAAACGTGATGTAGTAATACAAATTCATCCTCAATCTTAAACCATATGAATAATTGGTTCCAAATTTATTAATAATCACTTAATAAAGTTGTAAATATGTTACGTAACTAATTTATTATTACATGTAACATCACAATATTTTTTGTAAAAAAATATATATTGTTCGATTTTGTATCTTAATTAATTAATAGCCAATGACTCTACATAGAGCTATTTAAAATTATCATTCAATATTTGTACTGTACATTTTAGTTTTCAGTTCACAGAATTTTGCATAGTGCTATGTACTAATTTTATTCCTTTAGGGTTCAATTTTCAGAAAACCTTTGTTAGTGGCAGCAAAAGTGATAATAGCTATCTGCATGCCAAATTTCAACTCGATTCGTCCAGTGGTTTGAGCTTTGCGTTGTTAGCTGAGTTATTCACTTTGACGTTCTTTTTTTATTTTCATGCCTCTCTGTGTGATAGTCAGTCAGAAGACACTATTTAATGAACAAGAAGGAACCTGAAAGCTTATTAAATATATCTATTCTTTCAGTAGAAATTGAAGTTGTTACCATCAATAGTAATATTAGAAATCTATATTGATACATTATTGTGTTAAGCTTTCATTTACTTTATATTTAAAAAAAATATAAATAAATTATTAGATTTCCCAAGCGAACTACTTTCAGACGAAGTGGTACGTGACGCAGACTTATTTAAAGCTCTAAGAACTTATAGAATTACTGAAAAGAACATCTAACAAAGTTAACTTACTTAGCTATATTGATTATTTTTATATTTCTATGGAAACGAACGTTAGCTTCGACTTAATATGTTTATAAATAAGTAACGACGGTGCTATTCACCCCCAGCTCTCTTTGCAATTTTGCATTTCAATATTCTTGATTTTATACTGATATGTTTTACGTGTAACTGAATAATGGCGTAAGATTGGCAAATACACATATCTTTATGGTATATCTATATATATCCAAGTCAAGATTTTAATACATGGATAAAATCTGTACTATGAACTAGGATAGAACTTTTATAATTCTATCTGTTAGTGCATTTAATTTCAAGAAAGCTTTCAAGTTAAAAATTGTCTTTTATTTCTACTTCACGTTCGTTGTAATATTTTAAAGTTTAAAGAAAGAATTTTAGCTTTCAATATTTTTAGTGATAATATCACGTCAAATTCGCCGTTGCTTACACCAACACATCCTTATGACTCAACGTATGTACAGAATCTGTCAAGATAAATCTCATAATCCCAAACTCTACGGTTTTCCTTATATCATCTATTACAGCATCCCAGAGATTCGTTTTCAGGCTTCATCATTAGTTCAGCTCGATGGCACTAAACCATTTTATTATCACATAGTCTACAAAATGTCTTCCTCATTAAAAAAAATGTAAGTTGAACAAATTAGGCTAGGTAAATGATAATATTATTTTATATTATTTTTTATTTCATTAACGTAAACATATAAATATTTTTAGTCTACTTTTAAAAATCGTAAAATATCAATTTCTTTATGAAAAGTGTACATTTTAAAATACTTCCAACCAATTTTTCCCTCTTTTCAGTATTTTTTAAAACGTGTTTTCACTTGTATGTTATTTCACAGCTCCCACATTGTAGCGCAATATTTTGACATTGTTAGGTCAGTTTCACCTTGTTTTACAGGTACAAACAAAATAGTGTACAAATTCAATGTTTTAAAATTTCATGTCGTCAAAGTAGTACAAATTTAATTTGAAATTATTAGAAATAAATAAAATAACTTAATTATACATTTTTTTTCTTAATTACACTCAATTATTTCTTATAATAATTCATTGTTATTCAAGTTAATTAACGTCGGAGATTGGAAAGTAAAATATTGATTGAATATAATCCAATGAGCCTGATATTGTTTCAGCATAAAATTTCATATAGTTCTAATAGTGAGAGAAACTCGAGAGTGAAATATCTACTATATATTTAGTAAGTAATTAATATTTTTTACCTATAATAGTATAAGCTGTAGGCCGTTATGGCGCTGTGACATAGCATCTGACAGACTTTGATAGTTAACTTAGGACAACGAACTACTTTATTTTCGATTGGTGAGAAAACGAGGATCGAAGTTCAAATCCGCCGTTCAATATGGATTGTCTCTAAAATTGAGTGAAAATCAGAGAAATGTGTCGAAGGTTTAACGCTATGAACCGTGAAGTTGAAAAAAAAATTTTGCATTTCAATTATAAGGAGTACTTTAAAAACATTCTTAAATACTATTAGCTTACATAATTTTGTTTTATTTATCGTAGAAGTTTTTTCAATAGACTAAATATATTAATTATAGCTTCACACTTCTATCCCGCACGTGACAGGGTAGACAGAGTGCACCGCAGGAACCATAGGAATCTATTGTTAAGATACCGTACTATTCATTAATTAGTAATTTATATAATTTTAAATATGTTGTTTGTAAGCATTTTTTTTTTTTTTTTTTTTTTTTTTTTTTTTTTTTTTTTTTAGCTTCACGCTTTTATCCCGCACATGGCAGGGTAGGCAGAGGGAACTGCAGGAACTATTAGAACCTAGTGTTAAGACACTCCGTTACTTAGTCCCTGCTTACTCCGTCCCCACTTTCCGCCGTTTTCGAGGCATTGCGTGTTGAGTGGCGGAACTCAACGCCGCGCTTTGCCTTAGTTGCCAGAGCGAAGAAAATGGAAATAGAAAAATCCATCTTCCCCGACTGGGGATCGAACCCAGAAACCATCGCGTTAGGCGCATTACAGGCAGACGTTGCGCCTCTGCGCCACGACGTATATTACTTATGTTAATTTATAGATCGATAGATGTATACATTTCGAATATCTATGTTTATTGTTTCCGTCATCCGTTTTTCATATAACAACATATTCTGTATTAATAATTAATATCAACAGTTTTGTAAACATGGCCTTGCTTATGAATAAAACATAATAATAAAGTGGTTTAAACGTGCCACTCGTTATTTATGAAAACTTAAACATATATATATGTATATGTATATATATAAACTGCGGTGTAAACATAATAGTAAGTCAATAAATTGGTACGAAATAAAAAAAACTTATAACGAAGTTTCTTTTAAGTTTTTAGTTTTCATTAACTTATCCAATACTTAAAATAAATCGGTGAAGAAAGTAAGTCTTGTGAAGTAGAATTTAAGTAACTAAGGATCTGTGTTAATAAAGAAATAAAGAAAGTTGCACTTAAAACTTTTACGAATTTAATTTATTGGAAGATTAAGTATTTGCTCTTAAAAACTTTTATATTTGTGTTGTTTTTTATTTATTAACTATTTTATCTCTACATTTCAACATAATTTTAACTTACAAATTAACTAACAATATTCCAACCAATGTCTATAACATATTACTGACTGACTGACTTAATACCACAAAATGACAGTTAACTATGCGTAGTAGCCTAATACTTGCTACTTGCCATGAAGTTCCTTTGATGTCCGACTGGCTTAATCAGATGCGTACATTTAATTAATTACGTCCACCTGATTGTGTTATCTTGTACTGTGTTTGATATTATGTAATGATTTTTTTATTTATAAAATAAAATTTAACCTAAATTTATTGTAATTTCTTGAATTTTGTTATTTACCTAACAGTTATCTATTTATTTAATACTTTCTTACACCTTCATAAAGGAAATATGTCAGACAAAAGGAGGATTATGTACATATAAACGATTAAAATTTACATAAAACTGTCTTTTTGTTTGTTAGGGCCAATTGTTTGAATTAGTTGAACTTATTTTTTAGAATACTTTCACAGGAGTAAGATTACGGTTACAACACATATAAATTCATATATATAAAACACTATATAAGAGATTAATTATTAACAAAGATGTATTGAGAAGTAAAAATAAGTAATAAAATATTATAATTCACCATTAATTCAATATTTATCACCTCAATAACATGATTGATTGTGTTTGTGTGTGTTCTAGTGATTCTAAACACACTGAATTTTCAAATGTATTGCTATTAATAAATATATTGAGATCAACAAACGTCCCACACACTGTTCTGTAATTTGACTTACGTCAAAGAAAAAAATGATAATTTGATGAAATTTGAGAAATATTGCTTACTTACGTTTTCTAAAAATATAATTTAATTTAATGTATAAATACTAATTACAATATAACTAATGATATTTCTTAGTATTGACATCTTACCAAAATGCTTTAAATAATACTTGATTGTGATTGTGATATATATATATATATATATATATATATATATATATATATATATATATATATATATATATATATATATATATATATATATATATATATATATATATATATATATATATATATATATATATATATATATATATATATATATATATATATATATATATATATATATATATATATATATATATATATATATATATATATATATATATATATATATATATATATATATATATATATATATATATATATATATATATATATATATATATATATATATATATATATATATATATATATATATATATATATATATACTTTATTGCTTATACAAAACGTGTAGCAGTGGCAAAGTGTCTCAGTGGCAATTTCTGGTATCTCCCCTACTTTAAGCCTCTGAGTTTGAAAAATATGCGTGTAGTTAAAAATAATACAATCGTACAAAGACACGAAGAGCTTTTGGTGAAAGCTCTTGAAAAAAACCGTATATCAACCTAGATTCACGTACCCGTAATAAGGACATGGGGTCGTAAGAGGATGCCAAATGCTACTAAAGTTTATAAGCAACGTTGTAATGATGCTAATTTTTACAAATCTTTCAATTTGAAATTGCAACTAAATTGTAGAAGCAGTATTTATTATAAATAGTATTTGCCTTACGTAACTTTCTTCTTTAATTTATATTGAAAGGTGCTTCCTTCCTCCGACAGGTAATTTTTATGAATTGCTTTATTTACTTCAATTTACATGTGTTTTTAAGTTTTCTTGTTTCATTTTGTAGCTTGAAATACTACAGAATTCTTATTATCTATAGTAATTATAATACTTTTCATTAATATAGTTAAAAAAAATTGACCATTATTTCCTACAATTTAAGAGCTTGAGGACCGTCGTGGCGCAGAGGCGCAACGTTTGCCTGTAACGCGATGGTTTCTGGGTTCGATCCCCAGTCGGAGAAGATGAATTTTTCTATTTCCATTTTCTTCGCTCTGGCAGACTAAACAAAGCGCGGCGTTGGGTACCGCCATTCAATACGCAATGCCTTGAAAAAAGGCGGCGACGGAGAAAAGCAGGGACTAAGCAACGGAGTGTCTTAGCACTAGGTTCCCACGGTCCCTGCAGTTCTCACTACCCTGCCATGTGCGGGATAAAGCGTGAAGCTAATAAAAAATTAAGACCTACCACGCTTATTTATAAAGAGCTAACCTTTATCTAGGAACAAGTAAAAAATCACACCGAATGAGCACGTTATGTGTCTCTAAGTAAACATCAATAGCAAACACTTATCTTTCTTAAATAATATCTACTACAAGAATAAGCTTAGCTTAGCTTATTTCTTCTCTTATGTAAGCGATATGCATACATATTATAAGCTTGATTTTCCTAATTTCCCATTTCCAAGATACTCGCGGAAATATAACAATTCAAAATTTGAGGTCGAGTAGCGAGTACACTTACTTATGTATATCTCTCGACTGTAGAGTTTGGCGTCGCCCCAATTTCGATAGTATGGTTATGATACTTTTGATAATAATACCAGCAGACGCCTGTCTGTACTTCATTGAAAGTGACATATGTATATATATATATATATATATATATATATATATATATATATATATATATATATATATATATATATATATATATATATATATATATATATATATATATATATATATATATATATATATATATATATATATATATATATATATATATATATATATATATATATATATTCATATTGAAAAACGGAACTCAAAGCCCGGCAGTTCTGCTGACCTATAATACCAAAATGGCCTCATGTAAAATTAACGATGTACAACAATATATCTTCTAAGGACAATTTATAAATTTTAATATGTTGAAAGTCGATTCAGTACTGGAATTAGAAACAGCTTTCTAGATAATTTTTATCCTAAGAGACCCTTTTATAGTATATTAGATATTGGATAGCTATCGATTACTCTTAAGTGTAATATGTATGAAAATACAATTATTTTTATACAATTGTAAAAGCAATTTGATAATATTAAAGTCACTGTATGGTAGTTGTTTTATAATTTTCTTCATAAAAATGCCAGTTACGTAACATCAAAATCAGTATGTAATTAAAATTACATCACATACTGATACAAAGAAAATAAGGCTTGTAAGTGGTCTAAAGTGCAGGCGAATAATGTAAATATTTTTCATATTTAAACTCGTTCACAACAACAATTTCTTGCTGAGATAAGATTATAGGAATTATTTAATTAATAGGGCTCCGATAGGAACCAAACGGTTAGTATTCGCGAAGCCAACTTTTTCAAATGCTATACAAAAATTTATATCGATAGCATCGATTTTCTGTCAAGTCAAATTGGTTCTCACAAATAAACTGCCTTAGAAATTGTTCTAAAGGGCTTGTTAGGAAATCGTTGAAGTTCGTTCGTTGTTGAGAAAACAATTGAGAATCGAGCGGAGTTTTTTCTGAGTTCCAATATAAGTGACACGCTTAGATTTTCTATTTGTCTCTTTATCTTTACTTTGCAATGACTTGGCAGAATGATCTTGGCAATAAACCACGCAATGTTTTAAAAAGAACTTTTCCCATGAGAGTTGGGTAATTGAAGGATGAATGGTTAATTTCTTATTTTTTGCTCAATTTTTGGGCGTTGAAAATAATAATATATTCGCTTAGGCAGACTTTTATATAAAACAACAGGCTTATACTCGAGTATAAAGTGATCTAATTCCTAACTACGATCCCTCTCAGATACAGCCTCACTCCATCCACTCCACTCCAACAACCGTTCGTTAACATTCATTACATTTTACTAACTTAATTCAAAAAACAGAAGATAAAATCAAAAGCGGGAGCTATTTTGAATGTATATACAGTTTATAATATTCTATTTTACTTTATAGTGCGACGGCGCGCGCGTTCGCGTTTCGTTGCTCCATGAATTATTTATTAAATTTAGTCTATGCAAATAGCATACGATGATGATGAAAAATGATTTGAAATTTCTATCCCTTATAATCCTTACACGATGAGCGAAATGTATTTCATATTTAATAAGGGAGAACTTTTAGATTTTCTTTTGCAAACACAGTTTTAGTAATATTTTTATATAAAAAGTACATGACACTTTACTTAATACGAAGAAAAAGATAAGAAACAGACTTTAGATATAAATAATAATAATAATAATATTAGTAGCTAATTTATCCCGCATATTGTATAGAGAGAGAGAAATTAGTGACAAGACTCTCCATTTAACACCAACTAACTAACTCTACGACAACAGGATGGTACTTTTTGTTACCAGAGAGGAGAAATTTAAATAAAAAATAATAATAAAATGAAGATAAACTCCATATTACTTTACCTGACGACTAATTAGCCTTCCATTATATCAAATTCATACATCGTATCACAAACGATCCACCGCAAACTAACATTCGAAGCCAAACGTTTAAATGTTGTGGCTTGTAGGCATTTTCATTGTTTAATAAAGTGTAGTTATTAATCACGTAGAGCCCACTTTGACGGAATTAAATTACTTCGGAATTGGTTAAAGGATTCGTGAGAGGATCGAGTGGTTCCGATGAATCTTGAGCTTAGGATGTTATCTTTAAGTAGATCTTTTAACTCCAGGATATTTTAATAAAATTACTTCAGTAGAATGTAACTTCTTTTCTTGTAGATGGTTTGTTTTTGATGAGGAAATGCGATTGGTAAAAGCTAATACTATAATAAGATGTTTTGGTACTGTTAGGATAAATTAGTTGTTAACGATATAAAAAAGTATAGATCTTTAGTCTTGTCTGATGAGAATTTATATATATATATATATATATATATATATATATATATATATATATATATATATATATATATATATATATATATATATATATATATATATATATATATATATATATATATATATATATATATATATATATATATATATATATATATATATATATATATATATATATATATATATATATATATATATATATATATATATATATATATATATATATATATATATATATATATATATATATATATATATATATATATATATATATGTTGTCATAAGTACGCCTTATATCTAAAATGAGAGCGCGAAAATATCCAGAGAAGACGAAGCGCGAAAGGACACAGTATCCGCTCTATATATCGTTTACGTCTCATTCACTGTCATTAACTTCTTCATATATATCGTGAAATGTGACATTCCTTCTTCAAAAATTACTAAGTATTAATATCACAGTCGTATTATAGAATAAGAACGTGATAAGCAACATATATACAAGTGAACTAATAATAAAATAAATATGTATGAAATCTATTGTTATTTTATTATTAATTTAATAATTACATTATGTTATATTACTTTTATTAGATATTAATAAAACAAAATCTATGTAACATTCAGTTGTTATGACATTGTACGAGTATATGCTAATATATCATGAATAATAATAGTATTATAGGTGCTTTATAGAAGTAATTATTATCAATAAACGCTTTGGATCAATAGGCAGTATTGAAAGCTTATCGCCAAACTAAATGACGTGAACTCTACGCATTCAACACAACAATATTACAATGTTGTTACTATAACACGTTGTTCTATACATTATTATGTATTGGTAACGAGCTTACTTTAACTTTAACTTATAAATAGAAACAAAGAAGTTAACATATGTGTATGTTTTGTGAATCTTTACTTCATTTGAAATCAAATTTTTACTCAATTAAAATAATTAATAATTTTATGAACAATTTATTAAAATATAAAAAATAATAGAATTTTCGTGTCTTATGGATTCCGATCCTATCCTGGAGAGAAAAGGAGAGAATCTTTTCATACTTCTCTCTTCTTATAGTCCGGTCAATATAGACATTTGAAATAACAAAAATTCCCGGAAAGCCAAATTTTGGTGAAGACCTATAGTTTACCATTACGAACCAAGTTTTAAAAGTCCCCATCGATCCTATGTGTGCTTAAAAAGTTATTCGAGGTCAAAGGTCAAAATTTGAGGTTATTTGGATTTTGCTTGAAAATGCTAAGTTTTATCAATTAAAACTTCAAACCAAAGTAGTAGATCTTAAAATTATCTACAAAAATGGTATCAATGATTTTTTTCCTAACAGTTACCATTCCTGAGATATCGCGATTCTAAGAGTCATATTATACATGATATGCACATGTAAGCCTCGTATATACCTACAATACATATTAGGCACTTAATACAAGTATAAATACTTATTTGTTTCTCTTTTATAGATATTATACTATCCTAAAAACATTTATTCAAATGGTAGCCAGTCCCTAACTGAATTTCCTCTATGCAAGGCTTGAAAAACATCGGGCTATTCTATTGTCCGTAGGTTTAGTTCATATACCTGTTTTTTTTTAGTGCTAAAGATTCAGTTCAAGTAAATATACGTACTTATTACAAGCGTCTACCATTTTGGTTACATGTTTTATTTTATAGCTTTAAAAAATGTCTCAGTTTTGCTTTATTTGCAATAAACTTTTAACTGAAGATAAAATAGTTGTGGTTGATCGTGGAATGCCAAATTTAATCGAGGCTAGTGTCGCGAAAGGTTACGAATTTACAGAATATTTAAGAACTCAAAAATCTGTTACAATACACGTGGATTGCAGAAAATCATATACCCGAAAAACATCAATTTCTGCAGTGAAAAGACGACGTGAAGATAAACAGGCTAATACTTCAAAAATAAGTCCACCTCGTACTAGAACGCGAGTAAGTGATCAAATTTTTGTTTTAAAAAATAGTGTTAATTTTGTGGCAAATTGGTTTCACCAATGAAGAATCTGAGAAAAAGAAAGCACAGCATCTTCGAAAAAAAAATTCTTGCGTGACTACACTAAAATTCAAAGAATCACTGTTGAAATTAGCTAAAGATCGTTCTGATGATGTTTCAAAGGCTGTTCTTGAACGTGTTAATTTTGAGTATGATTTAGTTACTGCTGATGCAAAATACCATGATAGTTGTTACAAATCTTTCTTAAAACCTAATACTGGTGGTAAAATTGGCCGTCCACAAGATGAAACTATAAACTCTGCGATGGAGATAATTTTTCAATTCTTAGAAACGAGTGATGATTGTCAGTTTTCGTTGGATGAATTAAGAAATGTTTGTCGAGATGTAGCTTTAGATGACAGAACTATAAAAATACGATTGAAAGTAAAAGGAAACGGAAACCACGGTAAAAAAGACGCGCCAAGTACACTACCTCACTGGTGGTGTGGAAATGTGTGCATATCATGTATAATATGACTCTTAGAATCGCGATATCTCAGGAATGGTAACTGTTAGGAAAAAAATCATTGATACCATTTTTGTAGATAATTTTAAGATCTACTACTTTGGTTTGAAGTTTTAATTGATAAAACTTAGCATTTTCAAGCAAAATCCAAATAACCTCAAATTTTGACCTTTGACCTCGAATAACTTTTTAAGCACACATAGGATCGATGGGGACTTTTAAAACTTGGTTCGTAATGGTAAACTATAGGTCTTCACCAAAATTTGGCTTTCCGGGAATTTTTGTTATTTTACCACTTTTTTATGTCTAAATTGACCGGACTATTAATCTTTATAATTACTGTAATCTGTGAAAAATCTCCCTAAAGAAATATTAACAATATAAATAAATTTTACATGTTCTGTAAGATTATTGACGTAGCTTGATGTTATTGTAACGCTTAGTGGTCAGGACTGTTCTCAAGTAGTGTGGGTTCAAATCTTGCAATATTCATATATTTAACATTTAATATAAATGTATTTATATTATTATTTTAACAGTTTATAATTAACTTACATTCAAACAAAAAAGTACAATTAATATTTTCCCCACATTGGCTCTCCACTTATTCTTTAGGACGTGGTACCGTAGAGAGTGATAAAATGTCAACTAGATAGTTATGATATATTTTTCTATCTTTCTTGTAGATTTTTACTAGAAAAATATTTTTATGATTTTTAAAGTGTTAATCCACACTGAGGATAGGAAAATAAAAAACTTTGAATGCGGGATTTGAACCCCGCACGGTTCGCAAAAGGGAGCGAATTTTTTATGTTTTCTTTAAGTATTTAAGATAGAAATCTCTCATCAGATCCATTATTATCATGTCTATACGTACTTTTCTACCTTAGAACTTATACAAGCTTTCATTATAGAAGCTTTCATAAATTCGTGCCAAAAGCCAAAGCTCATTATAATGTCAGGTAGCGTAAGACGTAAGTATTACACAGAGCCCACTCATTAACTACGTGAGTATGAAGAATTTATGAGACGTAAAGACAATTTTATACATGATTGTACTATAAACACTGTAATGAAACACTTGCTTTGTTTTCATTATTTTACTTTATGAGTATTTTTGGAGCTTGAGGTATATGATTCAATTTCACAATTATATGATCAAATCATATTGTCATTTTATTTATATTATATCAAAGTAGGTATTTGATCCATTTTCAAAACCAAATTCTTTCTATAATAGAATTTTTAACTGTTAGTGACAACGCCTCAGTGACACCCTTCTTCTTAAAGACCTTATTAGGGATCTGAGCTTGGTATGAATTAGGAATATTTGTTTATAGTTAAATAGCTCTATACTGGCAGTATGTCTTCAGGGTAAGGTGTAATAACTTTCGAGGAATACCAAATACCACAGGATATGTGTTTGGGTGCCTTTGGCTTCCATATCCATACATTCCACATCTTACCTCGTACCAGACTTAGATCCATCAGGATATATATATATATATATATATATATATATATATATATATATATATATATATATATATATATATATATATATATATATATATATATATATATATATATATATATATATATATATATATATATATATATATATATATATATATATATATATATATATATATATATATATATATATATATATATATATATATATATATATATTTTCTAGCTTCACGCTTTTATCCCGCATATTGCAGGGTAGGCAGAGGGAACTGCAGGAACTATATGAATCTAGTGTTAAGACACTCCGTTGCTTAGTTCCTGCTTTCTCCGTCCCCACTTTCCGCCTCTTTCAAGGCATTGTGTGTTGAGTGGCGGAACTCAACGCCGCGCTTTGCCTAGTTTCCAGAGCGAAGAAAATGGAAATAGAAAAATCCATTTTCCCCGAGCGGGAATCGAACCCAAAAACCGTCGTGTTTACAGGCAGACGCTTACGCCTCTGCGCCACGACGGCCCTATATATATATATATATATATATATATATATATATATATATATATATATATATATATATATATATATATATATATATATATATATATATATATATATATATATATATATATATATATATATATATATATATATATATATATATATACTCGTATATGCTTCATTAATATGTATACTATTTATCATTTGTTGACTGTCGAACATTTGGATATCATTAAACGCTCACCCATCATTTCGCCGCCATTGTTAATTTTGCAATAATTAAATCCATTTCCTGCCACAATATTGCTCCTCCTTCCCGTTCCACAGATTAAATATCCTTTTATTTTTTTAATTACTCAGTAACTAGATCGTAGCGCATTCAGACGTCATGCGTAAATTTAATGACGTACAAACGTATGTACGTGCCTTTGCATATGAAATGTGCTAAAAAAATTATCGTATCGTTATGACATAATGTGATTGTTTAATGTTGAAATGAACGTTTTTATTAACATATTTTATAATATAAATATGTATATACATATAAATATAAATTTATATATGTCTAATTAACTATTATTGTTATTCTTGACTGACACTTTCGAAAAGATTAATCTAACTGCTAATTTGCAGCCAACGGTTATTTTAAATATTTCTTTCAGATACTCCTTAGAATATAGAGAATCTAGTCACTATCAATACCTACTCAGTTAATTAATTTGAGTCTCTAGAAAAATTAATTTAATTTATTTTTTTTACTTTGAAAAAGACGTTAATACATAAATGGCAGAATCAAAATAAATATTAATAGAAAAATATTAATTTTTTTTTTGCTTCACGCTTTTATCCTGCATAATGCTATATGAACCTAGTGTTAATACACTCTGTTGCTTAGTTCCTGCTTTCTCCGTCCCCACTTTCCGCCTTTTTCACGTTGCAACTCAACGCAGCGCTGTGCCTAGTTTCCAGAGCGAAGAAAATGGAAATAGAAAAATCCGTCTTCCTTGAGCGGGAATCGAACCCACAAACCGTCGCGTTACAGGCAGACGCTTACGTCTCTTCGCCACGACGGCCCTCAAAATATTAATTTGTGTGTTAATTTTACTCTCCAGTATTTAAAGTGAGATTTACAGTAGTTCAATTTATAAAAAATATAAACTAGAATTAAATTAACTAACATTGTATTATTGAAACTGATTTAACGCTTACGGTTTTCGAGAGCATTCGTTTTGAGTTTACACTTAAAGAGGTTTCGTGTACGTTTAATAAGAATATATTATATATTACAATGTCATAATAATACAATATATTAACATAATAACTACAATTGATTATTAATTATAGTTTTAGTAGTGCAGTTACAGTGTCTTGCTATTCATGACTTTGATGGTTCGTTGAAATGTCTTATAAAGTTTTTATAATTCTTTATTACTAATCTCTGTTTCTCTTGTTCTAATTCTTTCTTATTCTTTATTATTAACTCTTCTTTAATTATTTTTTTTATAGCTTCACGCTTTATCCCGCGTATAGCAGGGTAGGCAGAGAGAACTGCAGGAAACATACGAACCTAATGTTAAGACACTCCGTTGCTTCCCTGCTTTTTTTCCGTCCCCGCTTTCCGCTGTTTTCGAGGCATTGCGTGTTGAGTGGCGAAACTCAACGCTGCTTCTTTAATTATATAACTAACAAACAACGCATATATAGGATATACTTCGTGGAAAAGCTGAAAATTCGTACAAGTTCGTATTCGTAAATTACTGTAGAGACATTTCCTGAAATATTACGGAAATGGGAAATAAGGCGTAACGTTTTAAAGACCTAACATTTTATATTACTTTCATTCTTAGTCGATCATGTTTATAGATTAATGCAATGTGTTCGAAATGTCAGAACTACGGAAATATATGCACATGATAATCCAACGAGATATTCATTTAAAATGAAATATTTAATATTCAGTTTTTCATATAACAATCAGATAGTGTAGTACTAAATGATGAATCACCGCAATATCTCATCTTACCTCTTATTCGTTTGTATTTTATACATGAAAAAGAAATGTTTACGTTCAATAACTTTTATACGGACAAGTCTATATAAATATGGTTTTAAATTTAACTTTATGATTTGATTTGCGTAATATTTTTATATTTCTGCTATCCATACAGCATTACGTAATCATTTTATAGGTTGCAACTCTTATAACAGTAAGGCAGTGTAGTATAAATCTGTCATGCCCAAAAAGATATTCATACTGCTATCTCACATAGAGCAGAATAAGAAAATGTTCAAGTGTTAGGACATTCCTTTCTTCACAAAGCATGTTGAGTAGCTAAACGCTGTAGTTTGTCTTCGAAACTCATAACCTTCGCGTTATAAGCGTTTTAAGAACGAAGTAGTTTTTCAACAGAGAATCCATGCGTTAAACCTACTATCCTAAATACATTAAACATACATAAACATCAAAAACTCCATGTAAATTCAACAAAAGTATGAGGAAGAAAGCTCGAGGCAACCAAATAGAATTGTAACAAAGATTAGCAAGTGAAATCGGTATAACGACAGTCGTAAAACGCGATGTGGTGGTAGAATGGGAGGTTCTTGGGGTAAAAAAATTACCCACACCCCTTTTACTTGGGGTAAGGCAAAGAAAGCTTTACCCTAAATGTTCTCAGGAATTTATGTAGGCTCACAATTCTCAACTAATAAATTTTATTGTGCGTTCGTGAATTGCTTTCTTCAATTGGTTGTGTACCAAAAATGTGTTAAGCAATTAGCTTTTGAGTTGCTTTAATGTTTGTCATTGATACTTTAAAAGCTTTGTTTTAGAGTTGTTTTGTCTTAGAAATAATTATTTGTTCATTTTAAAGAACAAACGTGCAAATTTCATTAATATAGGAATATTTGCTAAGTTTAACTATTTCTTACACAAATAAGAAAACCGAAATATGAATTTGATATAAAGTGAGAGTGAGTTAGATTCGATTCCAGGGGAAGATAGATTTTTCATTTCCATATTCTTCGCTCTGGCAACTAAGCAAAGCGTGGCGTCGATTTCCGCCATTAAACTACGCAATGCTTTAAAAAACGAAAAACGAGAAACGAAGAGTCAACACAGTTAACACAGTTCCTGCGGGTCCCTCTGCCTACGCTGCTATGTGCAGGATAAAACGTGAAGCTATAAAAACATGACTATTACATTCTTAATATATCAGCAAACCTACATTAGTTAAAAATCAATATTCTCGAAAAAGTGAAAGTAACTAGAGAGAACAAAGGCATGGTGTTGGCTTAAAAAACACTCATATCTAAATACAAGTCGCAAGATGGCCATGAAAGACAGGAACGCAGCGGTCACAACTTTAATTATAGCGGACATGCCCTAATATTTATGATATAAGTCGCATCAAAGCTTAGTTTTTGTCATTATTGTGTAACACTATCAAGTGACCTTAATTTATTATAAAATTTAATTTTATTTAACCAAGGATAAAACGTATAGACTTGTGTAATTCGCTTATCATAGCCTTAGTTCTAAGTAATATTAAATATAAAAAAAATGTAAAGATTATTATAGATGTTCATTATGATAAATATTAATTCTATGTATTAATATAATCAATATTTGTAATAAGAACATATAGTGTAAGTTAAAAAGGGTACGGACCAAGTGTCTGTAGAGCTAATTATTTTGAAATAAAAAAAAAAAATACAAGTCGCAATTAAATAAACCTAAAAGCCCAATTAAACTATATTCTCAGTATATTATTATTATAATAACTATTCTAAATTAAATTTCGAAACATTTAAACAACCATCTACATGATGGTTAGAACATACATACGTTAACAAAATTAAGGACGCTAGTTGGGGTTGAGTGACATCAGTTTTAAAGGACCATGTTGCTTTAGGGAGATACCGTTTATTTGACGAACTAATTGGTTATTATACAAAGTAATTTTAGTTAAATTTAATTTTTATTACATTTATTAAAGAGAATTATTGTTTGCGAGTTCGATTTTCTCTAGATTAGGTTGAATTATTTTCATTTTCTATGCTCCGTCACTCAATATGCGATGTTTCCAAAGGCCACGCGCCAAGCGAGGAACAGAATGTCTGAACCTCTGGTTTCTTCTTCGAATCTGCTATGTGAGTACAAGATAATATGGTAGTTATGAAAAACTTTATTTCCTATTTAAATTTTCCTTACAAATGAAATGAATATACAAGTCATAATTCTAAATTAAGTTTAAGCAGACAGACACGAGGACTCTCTTAATCAAGTACGACGATATAGATGATGGTAAATGAAAAAAAAATGACAGGTTAGTTAATTTCAAAAAAATATTTTGATTAAAACTTTCATGGCCAATTCGTATAAACATTAAAAACTAGCCAGGGATCGTTAAAAGATATTATGGAGTGGGAGCCGATGAAATGTCGTTGATGGGAGGTTTATGTTAGTATTATTATGATCTATGTTATTTCTATTGTTATGCTAATCGTAAGACGATTTAGGGTACTACAGTTAAACATTTAGAAACAAGTCATAAACTGTTGGTATATTTTGTTTCATATTGAAAAATAGTAAATTCTGAAAGCAAACAATGAGCCAATAAAATTGATAGTGAAGCCCAATAACATAAATATAAATATTAAGTCAGTATCGATTCTCTTACTTATATAAATAATAAATGTAGAAGAAAACGAATGTGGTCTGCCTAAAATTAACAAATTAAGGTGGCAAGTATACTCCTATGTTTATATTTACTTATAAGAGTGCTAATTCTGGGTAAAACACAAGAACGACACTAAAAATTCCAAAATTCCCTCCCCTATTGAACACTACCTCTAACAAACAGTACCTACCCTGATCAGTACCTCTCCTGTTATGAATCGTAAAACTTTAAGCTAAAACAACCTAAAAACTAAAATGTTTGAGAATATTTTCCTCATTAAAATCGCAAATCAATATTATACATAAAACATATCGTGTATTTTCGATGTTAAATTACTTCTCCAATATAACACATATTGAGTTTAATGTTTATTAAGCGGTCGGATGAATTTTACTGAATCACTATAACATTAATTAAGTAAACAGCGTAACTGATGAACGTGTATTTTTTAATATACTCGATTAAATATTAAGAGGCCGACCTGATTCAGTGAAATAGCTTTTAATTTTAAAGACGATGTAGGTTTGTTTCTCAGTCTGGGGAAGAAGATTCTGAAGAAGATGTAGGCAGTTGTAATCATCAACATAATGTAATATTATATTGAATAATTTATTACTATTGATGACCGTCATAGCACAGATGCTTAGCGTCTGCCTGTAAGCGCGACGGTTTGTGGGTTCGATTCCCTCTCGGGGAAGATGGATTTTTCTATTTTATATTTTCTTTGTTCTGGCAACTAGGTAAAGCGCAGCGTAGAGTTCCACCACTCAACACGCAATGCTTCGAAAAGGCGAAAAGTTAGAGCTACCTCACGCACTCAAGTTATGTCAATTGTTATTACATATCACTACTCGGGCGAAGTCGTGATTAAAATACTGATATATAATATGATAATAATAAACTCGTTTTTATAAGATAATTGATTTAAAATTAATTGCTCGAATTTCCACTCTCAGTCAAAAAATTTTAATATATTTAAAAATTAAATATAAAATCGTACTCTACACTTTATTCATACGCAGGGAAACCCATTAAGCTGGAATCAGAAAAATAATTAGCCAGAGGCCTCGAAAACAGTAAATTAAATCAATAGCATCATAAAACAATAATGGCCCAGTAATTTGTGCTCCACAGTAACGTACGATCTGATTGAAAATGTAAAGTAAACACTCCTGTCTCATATTCGTATCATAGAGTAATAAATTTCAAACAAAAGTGGTTTCAGGTACTTCAAAAACGTTTACATATGGATTTTTTTAAACAATATTATTTAAATATATCATAATATGCATTTGCATTAATAGTAAATTATGATTTTTTACTTGATATAATATTTTTAGATATCGTGTAAAGAATTTAAAAGGCACAATTTAAGAGTTTATACCAGCATACGACAATCATAGGTGATTTCCAGAGTAAGAAGTAGTATTTACTTAGTGTATGTTCGTTCCCGTCTATATATAGATATAACATTGACTTTAAGTCACTCACAGATCGATTTAGCACTAAAGTTTTTAAGCTCATCCTCCTGCTATATGTAAAAGCGTGCGTAAAAAAACACAATATAGTTATTACTGAGCTGTACGTTTAAATTCGTGTATTTTCTCTAGCTATAATCATATACTATTAAGTATATCTCATCAAAAAGCAACACCGGCCTTGTAATATAAATATATCATCGTTTTCATTAGTCTATTTCGGGTCGGTGTTTTTACAACGTACCGCCATTCTGACAGGGGCGACCTGAACAACAGCTATTTGTGAATAATTTATTAGCTTATATATACGAGGATTTACGTAATTTTGAAGTTTAAACGAGCTGCAAAAGCAGAGTGTGGGTTCGCTTCCCAACGGGAATGAAATATTTAATTTCCTAGTTCTAATGTTTTTCGTTTAAAACAAACGTTTCAATAAGTAAAAAAAATTGAGAAATTCAGCTGACAGTTACACTAGGTGTCTTCTGCCTTCTACCCTGCCGTATATGCGGGATATGGCGTGAAATTATAAAAATATACATGGCAGAGTAAACAGGGAAAAGATTATATGACACAATATAATAAAATGATAATTTTATATATTTGTTTTATTTCTATTAAAAAAGTTATTTGTCATAAAACCAAAGGCTTATTTTCTTTATAACCAGATACTTGACTAATATACCGATATACACTTATCATCGTCGTGTACTAACACTGTATTTAGTAATTTTAGTATATTATTCAGACATTTTTGAGTCATTTTTAAAGTTTAAAGAGGACATGAAATTTTTAAAGTAGAAGTACAAGTGTACCTCAACGCGATAAGCCAGGCTTCCTCACGGTGAATTTATGGAATAATAAGTAGTTTTTTCACTAAATAGTGTATATTTAAAATAAAATAAGTTATATAACATTAAAAATAGCTTTAAAAATTTACGTGTTGTTAAATTTATACAAATATAGAAGATACGACTACAATTGAAATAAAAATATATAAATATTTCGTTTGTGAAAAATATATAGTATGTTTAACAGGTACAGAACCTTAGGCTTTCACGTGCTTCTCGCACTTGACCGGTACTTTTTTCTTATATAACATACTCATATATATGAAACTATGTACCAAATTGTGATAATATATACATATGTGTTACAATTTCATCATACGCAAACAACGATCGATCACCGAATGCTAGGTACGCATCGGTTACTGGAATAACGCCAAACCAATGGTAATGGTACGCATGATTATTAGAATCTGCTTTATATAGCTTGTGGCGAGTGTTCGAGCTTTTAAGCTTAAAAGCAATATTTGCATCTATTTGCTTTAAAAGTTTTAAATTATTATTCTTTTCTGCATTAAATGAATAATATTTTAAAAATATACGTACAAAATTTCAACGCTTTTGTTGGATTTAAATACATTTCTTTTGGATATCGCCCAAGAAATAGGCATTCTTTTGATTTTAGCATTCGTTTTTTTATATTGAAGAAGTGAAGAATTGAGAAGTGAAGAACGTTAATTCGTATAATTTTCAGAGATTATTTACTATATTAAATAAAAATTATTTTTTTTATTTATTCTATTTGGCACTTTAATTGATATTAGGGAATCAGTATAACTTTGGATCATTGTTTCAAAATGTATATTTTAGAAAAATGTACCTTAATATTTGCAGTCAAATTATAAAAAAAATAAATGTTCTTACAAAATTACGCAGTTTAAAACAGATTAATGCAAGTAGTGGCACTACTTTGCCTCCACTAAATTATTTTACTGACTTTATAACGGTGAAAAAGCTCCAGTAATAAACATAAGTCATATATAACGTACTATAGTAAGATATGATTCAAAAAGAATATATATAAAATCAAACATTTTATGAAATAAAATAATATGAAAGAGCAAGCTTTTTGCAAGCTCTGCTACCCTACCTGACCCTTACGCTTTTATATTCAACTATATACCAACTATATTTAAATGACGCTAATATCAATTGTAAAGGGACGGTGGAAATTCAATATGAAATAAACGTTTACTTATTGTTTTTATTTCATTTGAAGTTTGATAACATTTATTGGTTTTGAACGTTGAAAGTTGCTTTTTATGAATCTGCTTTACTTTTTTTTATACTATTTCGTGAAGCCTAATATAATAAGGCTAAACGGTATAGTACCAATATCATAAAATGAAATATTCATATGGTTCTGTTTTTCACACTTTATCTCTAGTAGCATAGACGGAGAGTATGAAGCGCTGAACTCTACGGTTTCATACCTTTGTCTCATCGTCTTCACGCTCCGCGCATAGCAGGATAGACAGAGGCAACTGCCGAGACCATAGGAACCTAGTGTTAAGACACTCCGGTGCTTCGTCCTTGCTTCTTCCGTCCCCAGCTTTAAACCTTTTTCGAGGCATTGCATGTTGAGTGGCGAAACTCAACGCCGCGCTTTTCCTGGTTGCCAGAGCGAAGAAAATGGAACAAGCGGTGATCAAACCCATGTCTCCCTCATCCACTGACATTATCCTCTTCATGCTGCCTGCCTTAAAATAATAAGCGACATAACCATTTATCCTAATTATATATGATATTTTTAATGTATTTATAATACTTATAGCACACTTTTTTTGTTCTACATACTTATTTTTTTTTTTATTTTTTTTTTTTAGCTTCACGCTTTATCCCGCACATGGCAGGGTAGGCAGAGGGAACTGCAGGAACCATAAGAACCTAGTGTTAAGACACTCCGTTACTTAGTCCCTGCTTACTCCGTCACCACTTTCCGCCGTTTTCGAGGCATTGCGTGTTGAGTGGCGGAATTCAACGCCGCGCTTTGCCTTAGTTGCCAGAGCGAAGAAAATGGAAATAGAAAAATCCATCTTCCCCGACTGGGGATCGAACCCAGAAACCGTCGCGTTAGCCGCGTTACAGGCAGACGTTGCGCCTCTGCGCCACGACGGTCCTCATATATATATCCTATATATAGGTCCTCATATATATATACTTATTTAATTTTAGATTTGTAATCTTTAATGTATAATCTTAACACAAACGAGATATTTTCTAATAAAATAACAAAAAGTTGCCTCCTCCATCAAATTACTTTTTAGATATGACTTGCGAAATGGGGTCACCTCAACAGCCACAGGCAGAGCTTTGCTTGCTCTTAATCTATTTTTTTTGCTGTAAATTTACATATAATTACAAAATAAAACCTAAAACGAGGAAAAATCGTAAAAAGTCAACATTTTTACGTCGTTGTGTTGCATTCATCTAGTTGTGAAAAATAATAATTTCACACAAATTCAGGGTTTTATGGGACGTGTTTGGGACATACAGTTCTATATTGTGTGTGCTTTCTACATTCTTCATCCATCGCAATGTGGTATGCACGTCATTAATACGAGAACACTTGGTCTTGGCAGTGTTGTTAGTCTGTTAGATATATAAAATGTCTCATACCCACCGTATGGGACTGGAATTTATTCAAAAATTTTGTGTGTTGTAAACAAAATTTTCTGTTTATATATGTCTGATGTTTGGAAATTGATTTTAAAACTAAATATTGCTGATCATATAACAATATACACACCAGCAAATTAGAATAAAACAAATTAATTTTTCGTATACTTTACTGCTCTAAATATACACCAAATATAGAAAATGCTTCGTGAGTAAATGTCACTAACATCCAACATGTACTGGCTGTAGAATGCTAAAATTTGGCATGTCTTGGATTCTTTAGGACTTTAAACCAGTGATAGGACAAGATTTCCTGAAATTCCTACGGGAAAAGAAAAAGGCACTCTGTGTTTTGTAGTATTCATAAACGAAGCTGAGAAATGAATATTTTATCATCGTAACTTTTCCTTCTGTCCATATTTTTTTCTTCTGATACATGCACACAATTTTTATATATTTTTTATTTCAATTGCATGTTTAGAGGCGGAGCTAAACACTGCGTGTTTTCTACGAGAACGAATATTCTAAATGCTATTAAGAATATCTAATTTAGTATGAAAAACTAACGTTACGGTGATTTTTTCCAAGTCATTAGTCTGTTACGTGAATGTGAAGGAAACTAGGACAATCCACGGCCATATCGCTCCGAGAGGCTTATTCATCTCGAGATGAGTGTCCGTAATAAGCTTCCTGTTTCAGTATTAACTTCATTATAGTAATTAAATAGAGGAATAGTGTGTATGTAACAATATAGTGGCCAAAACAAAATTAACTTTACATATTGTAATATTCCCTATTTTAATTTTTTATTTCCGCTATTTTAAAATCGCCTTGTATTTAGCAATAAGGTGGCATTTTGTATAACTTTTTTTTATTTATTATCAAGTATATGTAAATTTTTTCATTCAAACCTATATTATACTTGAATATTAATAATTTAAACCAAAGAGATTAAAGACGCCAAATATTGATCAATAAAAATTTGGTAATATTGTTTGGAATGGATGGGCTTAAAAATTGAATTAAAATTTACATTACGTTTGTTATTTTAGCAGACGGCCTAAAATACTGTTCCTACGACAAGGATCAAGAACCAAGGCCACTTATACTATGCTACGAATTACATATGTATATATTAAAACTGGATGAACAAATATAACCAAAGATACACATTTAACCCTTCACAAAATTTAAAGCTTTAAAAATACACTGAATCACTCATTTGTAATTCCATATACATTTGAGTGTTTTAGGTAAAAACAAGACAAATTTTATGTAACATTTTTACAAAGCCATTAAACCTTTGTCACTAGGGATTAATGCAACGTACCTTCATTAAATCAAACTGGTTAATCTGATAGCATTAATACAATAAATTGGATGAAATAACAAAGTATGGGTTTTATAAATGGGTACCCTTTTAAGTGGTTTTACTGTTGACCGCAGTAATGTGAAATGTAGGGTTATTCTATGATCATCGAATCGATTGCAGATTGATATATTAGTGGTAGATGAGTGGAAGGTCGTCGTGGCGCAGCGCTACATCGTTTTTTAGTACAGATGACGGTCGTGGCTTCTGTTTCCACTTGAGTAGGAGAAATTATTTAATTTCCTCGCTCTCTTTTCCTCATTTAACATATGTTATACCAAAGTTGGGCGAAAAGTGAGAACGAAGTGTTTTAACACTAGAGTCCCTTCGCGTAACCTGCAATATGCATGGAACGGCGTGAAATTATTGGTATATAGTAATTGTTATTACTTTTTGGGCTTTGAATTTAAAGAGGAAGAAAAAAGAACCTCTTGTTAACATTTTGATATTATTCTGTCTGTCCATCCATGGACACCACGTAAATTAAATTAAATTAAATTTTCTTGTTAGATACTTCACGTTTAACCAAAAAGAAAAAAAAAGAAAAAATCGCAAAAAGTTAGAACTCACATCACAAACAAACGAAAAAAAAAACAGCAATAAAAAGCCAATGAGAAGTGAAGTTAGTACTGAACCCTTCGTGTACGAGTACAATTTGCTCTCATTTTTTGAAGCCCTATGAATATATTTTAATTAAATAAATTATAAATAGTTTAGGAAAATCTTACTTGAAAATGAAAAAATACAGCCACATACATACAGGTAATTCCAGTTTAAATTGCCTTTATTCAATTTTAAGTTAGCTTCCTTATGCATTAGCTGAAGTAGATTCTTCGTAAAAGCAAAAATCAACTCGTACTTTACTCGTATTCATACTCTAACATGGTACCTATTCAGTGCCAATATCGTTCGAATAAACTTACTCTCAGACTTTATACAGGATGTTTTAAAATCCACTTGAACACTAGAAAACTTATTTTCATACATAATAGATTCGAAATGCTTTTTTACATTACTTTTTGGGTTTTTAGTGAAACGTGCGATATATTAAAACTTGTAGTAATAAACAAAATTAGTATAGAATTGTTTGTTTTAAAAAAATGTTATTATGTGAAGAAAATATAGGTCATAAAAGGTATGTGATAAAGAATAGTTACAAGCGCGATGGTCACAGTTTCAAAACCCACTTGGATAAATAAATTCAAATTCAATTGAAATTTAACCGCAGATAGCTATTTTGATGCAAGACATGTAATTTATAGTAACATAATTTATAACATATATTTATTTAAATATCCATTTAGATTTATGATTACTTTTATACATTAAGTACTCATATCATGATGAATATTAAAGCTGAGTATAAATATTGTGGGAATCGATTGTGGAAACCGAGTGGGAATCGAACCCACAAACTGTCGCGTTTACAGACACGAATCTGCGCCACGACGGTCCTCAAAAAATCAAAAATATTCGTGATTTGCAGAATTTGATTTCAACGTTTTACACATAATAAATATAAAATTGGATATATAGAATATTTTACAATGTTAATACAAGTGCGATGACACTGTTTATTATGTTTATAGCAGCGAAATTAGAGGTATTTGAGGAGTAATTTTGAAAGCATTTTAAAGTAATTTAATAAAAAAAAACTGAATTAATCGCGTATATTGACATTATTATTATAAACGTATCGTTTCAAATTCTTCAAAGTCTCTCTACTTGTCTTACTAGACTTTACGAATGCTTTCAATACTTTTTATTTTGATATTTTACTCGCAATTTTAAAATCCATAAATAATTCGTCTACTATTACTGAATGATTTCATTATACCACCATCATGGCCGCAGGCAAAGCATTAAACTAGATGGCAGACAATCTTTAACGAACTACACTAACGTAGGCTTCCCGCAGGGTGGTGTACTGTCTTCTTTATTATTTTCCACTTTCACTAACACTCTCGCTCCACACATATTATTTTCTTATCACCTCTATGCAGATGATTTACAAATTTATACCACAGTATCCAATAACCATATTTCTAGTGCAATCGTTTAGGTTAATTCCGACCTACACATAATAAGTATGTGGTGCAAATCTTTTAGGCTATCTATAAATCCTAGTAAGTCTCAGGTGTGCATATTTGGTAACTCTAAACAACTGTCTAAAACTCATTCTTCTTTACTATCATTACATAAGACAATGTTTGCTTAGAGCCTAGTGCGAGTGTTGTGATTTTGAGAATAAGAATGGAAGGCACATTTTCTGGGCCTTCTCACGATTCTGAGCTAAGTCGTAGAATTTCTTTTACCGATTAAAATCAAAATTTTATTGGCCCATACTCTTCTCTTTCCAATACTAGACAATGCTGATTCTTGCTATCTCGACATATCTCAACAGCTGCTTAATAAACTCGAGCGTCTGCAAAGTCTTATAATAAAATTTATCTTTGGACTAAAAAGTACGACCATGTGTCGCAGTTTCGCAACCAACTAAATTGGCTGACGATAAAACATAGACGCAACTAACATTTCCTCACTCTCCTTTATATCATCCTCTACCACCCTGTTACTCCTTTGTATATCAAGGAACGCTTCAAGGTCTTGGGGTCAAGTGCCACTCACTCTCAACACCTTCTTTCTTGTACTAACAACATCCTACAGATACCTTTTGCCGTACAAAATGCTATGGTGACTTTGCTACTGTTAAGATAGTAAAACCAGTAAAACTTAAGAATGAACTGCCACTCATAGTAAGACAGTCCAAATCTGTAGCTACATTAAAACGTCGTCTCAAACAATACTATCACAGCACTATCTTTGTATGTAAGTATGTATGTCCAGTATATTTAAAAATATAATAAACAAATCGTCGTGGCGCAGAGGCGCAACGTCTGCCTGTAACACGATTTCTGTAAGTGGAGTATTCTACTGTATTTCCAGAAATAAGAAAAAAAATTAGGCTTACTTTTTTTAATAAGAAACTCATAAAATTTTTAACCTTTTACGGTAGAGTACCGTCGTATTAGAGGCGCAACGTCTGCCTATAAACGCGACAAATTGAAGCTTAGAGTTCCACTCGAAGTGGGTTGTGTTATTTCCATTTTCTTCGCTTCGGCATCTAGGCAATTGATGAGTTGAGTTCCTCCAATACGCAATACCTCAAAAAAGGCGAAAAGCAGGGAACAGAATGTGTTATCACTTATTTCCCCCGGTTTCTGCGGTTCTTCTACCTACCCTGCTATATTGCGGGATAAAACAAGAAGTTAAAAAAAAGTATAAATAAATCTTTAAAGGATCATATAAAATGTAAATCTAAGACGATCACAAACAAAATAAACGAAGCAAAACTTTAAATTTAAAACTATCAGAAAGTCCCAAACAAGCGAATGTGTACAGATAGCTTTGATCCTAAGCCAACATTAGGGCAGGGGATCCTTTTAAAACTTGTTTACGGATTTATAACTTTAGGTAATGAAAATAAAGTCTAAATTGCCTCAGCTTATAATACTTCAGTGCACTTTTGAAACTTCCTGAATACATACAGAAATAGGAATAGGCTGTAATAATATTGATTCTAAACGGATTTGGTTATAGTGTTGCGGTCTCGATCCCATTTGAGTATAAACTGTATAGTGTGTTCAACTTAAGTTGTTATGAAGCTATATATGTATGTACTCGAGGGAGGAAAATGGTTTTAACACTCACAAGAATTGGTAAATTTTAGGAACGGAGTGTCTTAACACTAGGTCCTAGCTGTCTACGTCGATTGAAAAATGTAATTGTGGTTCTTCATGGCATTCATATCTAGTGTGGTACTTTTATATAGGTTTTGTGATTATTTTACACGAGTATGTATATATTTTAAGCTTAAAAGGTTTTGATTAGCTGTTGATAATTATTTTCTTAGACTACTTTCGATTCAAGGAAGACTAGCGTTAAGTTACGCATATGTATGTATAGAAAACAACGTGGATTTAAAACAAAGTTATGAATATTACCAATGTAAACAAATATCAGTAGGATGAAAGGTTGAAATTCAAAGAAAGATTAACTTAGTTTTCCTTAAAGTTACTTACTTTACCTTGCTTACCTGGTTTCTAGTTATTCTCGTAGATTAAGCAAACTTTTCAAGAATTCAAAGATAGTAAAATAAAAATAAATCCTCCTTTTTAAACAGTCTTTCTATACATAAGCTGAAAGTGGAATGCTTTGCTAAATGTGGAAGACGTTTGAAGCTTTATTTATATATGGCAAGGTAGTTAAACTTATTAAGATCGAAATGTTAAAAAAATGTTTTGGTAACGTTTAAACAATTGTTTTGATTTCACGAAAAAACCTTTTACATTTAAATATTATCTTCGATATTTGAACTCTCAACATACGTATCTATAAGCTATTACTTGCACTGACCTTACATTATTACAAGTACTACATCATCTACATCTATATATATATTGTTGTATTGCATTACCCATACTACAGTTGTATATATATATATATAGATATAGTTATTAAACACTTGAGGTGTAATCCATTCCGTTAGCAGTTAACTGTTCTACCGTTACTGATATGTGCTAAGTTTAATGAAGCATGTTATAGGCATGAAGCTTATACACTAATTGTAGATTTCTTGATATGTAGGGTAGAACATAGTGCGACTACGATTGTTATGACTTCGATTCCCTTTTTGTATGGGCATTTTTTATAAGTTTTAAATATGAACCTAGATTAAATATGAACCTAATTACCCTATGTGGGGGTTGTTAAAAGATCTTTATGTTTATAAAAATCTTTAAAAATCTTTTATACTGTTTCGTAAATAATTTAAAAAACGAAAAAAATATTTTTCATATTAAAATAAATTTTTGCTAAATAATATTATTCATTTACGTGTAATAATTTATAATGCGACTCTATTTAATCTAAAAAAATACTTAAAGAATCCTCAGTTGGACTAACACTTTAAAATCATAAATATATCATTTAATCTACCCATATAAATATTCAAATACTCAAGGTAGAGTTAACACAATTTTTACATCTCTAGCTGAAACACAAAATTAGTCGTAAAGAGATTTCAAAAGCGTCAAGTAATTTTATATGTAGATCGTTTTACCAAAACAAACTTCAAACACATTCTGGGAAAATTTTAGTAATACTGAATTCCACAGCATAAATTAGAAAGCCTATATTCCTAGTTTTAAGCTTAACAGATCAAATTCTCCAGGCCCGCATATTCAGAACACCTAACAAAGAGACTATTGGTATATATTTTCTAGTCTCGTATATACGAGTATAGATACATAGCTCTCCTATTACGTATAACATAAAGGCACGTAATAGGTCAATCGTAGAGTATTTAGCGGACAGCTGTGTGTTTAAGCATTTTTTTTACTGCACAATACATATCGTATTAAGCGAGGTAGGCAGATGAAACTCAGAGATTAATATATAGTGTGATGCGTATATATCGATTTTGCATTTTTCTACTGTAGGCCGGGGTTTTTCAGGGGTTTTCCTTGGGTACAGCCCTTTCTATCCACCTTATCATCATGGCCGTCCATTAGCCACCACTCTAGGAAGTTCGAATATCGTATATCACCTTCTTCTACTTTATTAAATATACAAAGAGATGCTAGTTATATAACATACCCAAAAATAGAAGATTGCCACAACATTCGACTTTTGTATCGTGTCAAATGCAGATAAAGCAATTTTTAGGTGTAGAGGAAATTCACTTTTCCACTGGCCAATGCAATTCAAAATTGAAAAAACAAAACATAACACTCTCGTATGAAATGAAAAGTTAAATTTTTTCAATGATCTGATATAGTAATTTGAAACGCTCAGCCAGACTGTTTGTGATTTTTAGTTCGATACCTATTTTGCCGAGTTTTTATTTTAAATAATTTAATGTATCTATATCTGTGACATCGTAGCTCCTTTTTGTATGGCGTATATAAAAATGTTAAAAGCTTAATTAAGTTAAGCAAAATAAAAATAAATATATATCTTAAGTTCCCTATATGCTAAAATATCTTTAATTTATACAGAATATGAAGAAAGGAATCTTATAAAAGTAGCTTCCGCCTATCAACTTTGACTAGTAAAGTTACCAAACCAAAAATATATACAAATGAAAACAAAAACTTGCAGTACGAATCTACAATCCACTGATACAGTAATTAGTTTAACATTAAAATTGGCTTCCAACAAGGAAACTGGTCAGGGTAGTTCCCAGGGGAGTCATGGGTAGGAAGTAGGAACGTTCCACCTAAATCCAATAAAGTATTCGCACGGATACAAGCCCCTTGTATTATTAGATTAAACGTGAGTGGTTAGTTTTAGACATATACACGTAAATATATAGTATATACATACAACTGTACGTAGCGCAGCTTCTTCGAGTGTTATTTTTTTAAGAAAGTCAAGAGAATGTATACATTTTGTACATACAAATGATTCCAGATATGGCGTTTTTTGTATTGATAAAATATTATATATTAAAATATTTACAAACGTTTTTTCTCATATATATAACATTACTATGTAAATATCTTCAGATTATCTTTAGAACAAAAATGTATCCAAAAGTATTTAACAATTGTGTTCAAGTACCCACCAAGAATATTTCAATATAGTGAATTTTTAGATATAATTATATTCAAAGTGCACATAATAATTTTACATGCATGCTTTCTTTTCCATGATGACCTGGATAATCATCACAATAACTGTAAATGAGAACCCAAAATTATATAAAACATCATTACACTAACACCTGATCGAAAATATATTATGGAAATCAATTTATGTAATTTAAATTGTAATCAGCCACTATGACTATAGTAGAACTAGTTTGCATTTCAAAAGAATTAATTTCACCACTTCCAACCGAGCACCGAACGGAATTTATTAACGGTTTATTTACTTTCAAGGGGCCAATGAAGCAGGTTTACTTTTGAGATATAACGAATTTTTCTTTATAATTAATAGTAATAATAACTTTTTACTTACACCCAGAAATCAAATAAAAGGTGCAGTAGTAAACAACAAATATATGTATATATACAAAAGGCGGCCTTATTGCTCAAGTAGCAATCTCAGTCATACAACTACGTTTCTAGTTATAACTTCGTTGTAGGTACGGTTTTGATGTAGAATTTCGTTTTTATTTTGTGTTTTTCCCGTTCAATCACTTATTGATACATTTATAGTTGTTATCGATAGTTGTCAGTGTATCTATTGGCTTGTCAAGTCAGCACTGTACTCTAATTTTATTACTGTTGTTCTTAGTTTTAGGAAATGGGATTCTCATTGACTATTAACGGCAGCCCTGTACGTCATAATTTAAATCATTTATCATTTGGGTCTGCATGTATGCACTATACTTTATTCCGCAAATTGCAGGATAGGCAAAGGGATCTGTAGAAACCATATAAACTTAGTATTAAGACACTCCACTATTTAATCCCTGCTTTATCCATCCCCGTTTTCCGCCTTTTGAGAGGCATTCCGTGTTGAGTGATGAAATGCCGCGCTTTGCCTAGTTTCCAGAGCGAAGAAAATGGAAATAGAAAAATCTATCTTAACCGAGTAGGAGTCAAACTCACAAACCGTTGTGTTTACAGGTTTTCATTTTTATAATTATTAGATAATTGTAATTTTTGTGCGTACAAATGACCATAATTAGAATTTAAAAGCGTTATCTTTACTTAAAATATAAGTTTGTATTTTGTGTGACAAATTATTAAAAAGTTCATAAACATACAAAAAATATATAAGACCTAGTAGCTAAAGCTAAATTATAAAATACTCTTTTTACGTCAGATTCATTCCATAAGGATCGGTGCAAATTGTCAATTTTAATTAACTCCACTTCAATTCTACCTATCGAAGTCTACAAAGCGAGTTTGGCACGTCACCTAGATTTTGAAAGCACATTGGAAATATCCCCAAATAGATTAAAACAAAATCGTCCCGATCTGTCATTTAATTTATCATGCTACCTAGTACAGTAATTTGATTTTTTTTTTACAGTCATACATTGACCAACTACGTTATGACGATTCCATCTCAGTAAAATATTTAAATAATTTATGTAAACTTCATTTACGACATAAAATTTCATCTTTCATTTTATATGTAAAAGTACTTTCCAATCTCTTGTAAACTCTCATCATGTAGTTCCAATTTTTTTTACTCACTAAAGTGATGGATAAAAGCCTAATATTACGGCCTAATTGTTATTACGTTAACTATAAAATTAAAAGTAATAGTGAATAGTTCAATTTATTCAAAACAAAAAAGCATATAAATAAAGTTTAGCTTATATAAAACCATGTATATAATCAATTATGTAAAAAAATAAGGACCAAAAAAATATTCGAAATGAAAAACAAAGGAAAAAAAATATTATATCTCCAGACTGTAAATTGATATTCTGCCGTTTGTATTTTGTAGGAAAAATCCCGTCAAATCCGACAATAGGTAGGTAAAAAGTAGGTAAAAGTGGGTAAAAATAGGTAAATACATAATAAACGTTTTGAAGATGATTGATCGTCCCGAGGCGACGGAATGAAAAAGATACAGACTCTTCTTGCCTTTTACGACGGTCACCTGATATAGTTTTATTTTACGAATTTCTAGCGAGAAAACGCTGCGGAGCGCTGATACTAGGTATACCTATAGGGTATTTTACGTAACAGCGTATGCCTCACATACAAGCAGGATTATTTAGCGTTGAAGAAAAACTGATTTGAATGTAATTACTTTACTTTTTTGTCATTTCATTTATATCCTTATAAAAGTGTAGTGTAGTAAAGATTAAGAAATTTACACAATCTAAATTATTAACATATTTTTCATTGTATTTCTACATAATTTCATTTCAATTTTTGAACTATTTTAATTAAAAATCTCAAAGTTGAAGTAGAGATGGGTGGGCAGGTGTCGCGACCCGGATTTAGTTAAGGTTTTGGATTACTACTGCTCGAGGTGACTAAAAGCATTGCATCAAACTTTCTCTTAGGTTTTCGTAATACTATACAATTCATATTATAAATGTATGAAAAATAATAATTTGTTACGTCACAATATATAAAATAAAAGCAGTGACGCAAAGTTTTGTATATAATTATAAATTTTGCGGTTACGAGATTTACTGGTTAAAGCAACCATTGCCTTTAAAACTAATGATCAGTTTACGACTTTGTCCGCTTGAACTATTTAAGTATATTTAGTAGGCTTAATAACCATTTTAACAACATTTTTAAACATTATGCAACAATTCACAGTAATACCCCAAGCATCTTCCATTACATAAATACGTAAAATCATATTACGAAAAGATCAAGTACGTATCGACCTTACTTTTAGTTCACTGTATCTGTGAATGAAAACAAGTATTTTTCACGTTTTATGAAAAAGATATACGTATTTAAATGAAAATGATTACTTTTATTTCAGAAAATGTATGATTAATATGAATGTTTTTTAATATACGATTGTGAATGTTAATATACAATAAGTCTACGTAATATAGTAAATAGTACTGTAATATAAAATCAGGAAGTTTTCATGTTTTATACCTTTGCTTTTGAAAAGTATATATATATATATATATATATATATATATATATATATATATATATATATATATATATATATATATATATATATATATATATATATATATATATATATATATATATATATATATATATATATATATATATATATATATATATATATATATATATATATATATATATATATATACATATATATATATATATATATATATATATACATATATATATATATATATATATATATATATATATATATATATATATATATATATATATATATATATATATATATATATATATATATATATATATATATATATATATATGTCTTTTGTACCCTGCTATAAGTAGAAGCAAGCGTGAAGCTGTTAAACGACACCTGAAAGCAATTATAGAAATCTCAAGAAATGTGTAAATACATAATAAACGCGCCTGAATGATTGATAGCTCCGTAGTGAAGATAAAATGAATTTGGAATATTATGCCCAAGAATTCTTTGGTGAAAGGAATTTGTTCGTATCTTGTCAATAATCTTTTTTTTGTTGCTTTTTCCGTTTCTATAGGTTTTATCTCTAATTTTCATTATTTGGTTTTCATTTATATTCTGGAAAAATAATAAAACTTTAGTAATAAATCAAATAAGTTAATAGAAGATTTCATAAAAAATATTTGTTCTATTTATATTTCAAATATTTTTTAAATATTATTGAGTGTCATTCGTATTAAAAAAATGTTAATTTGAAATAATATGTTTATTTTATATAACCTTCTATTTCTATTTATACAAAAAAATGTGAAAATGTAGGTAAGAAAAAGTAGATACCTTATCAAGAGCAAGAGTTCTATGACAATTTAAGTTGATAACTTGCAAAATGATTAAAACATTACCTAGACATGTACCTTCTTCGCTAACTCTACAATAAATTTTACATATGAAATATTCTAGAGATAATATGTAATTATAATATATATGTTATAATAAATGATGTCGTAATATTCCAAAACACTCTATGGATCAACACACAAAATAAGATAGATGATGCTATAAAATTTATTAATAAACAATAATTATTAAATACTAATACTTGTAAACTTTTTTTAGACAGTAATGGGAAATCATCAAGCTATTCATATAAAAAATAATTGTACTCTATTCTCTCTTCTGATTCTAAGCAATCAAGACTATTTTGATTAAATGGTGTCAAATATATTTATTTTTTAATTTTCTTAATATTATCAAAATTGTTTATATCAGTAAATATCCAAATAAATAATATTTAATAAATTATTTCTGATAAAATTTAATGATAATATCTCTTAAGCGCTACATAATTGCATAATTCAATTATAAATGCATAAAACAGCATAAAATAACCTTAGAATTCGTAGAGAACAGTCCAGACTTTTATTCCCAAATGTCTCTAGCCCACGTCACACTAAATGAACACACTATATCGAAAGCATTACGTTCAATAAATCCAAGCAAGTCAGCTGGTCCTGATGGCATTCCTCCCCTTTTTTTCAGAAAAACGTGTAAATATCTCGCACTACCACTAAAAATTATCTATAACACATCCCTTCAGACTTCAACTTTTCCTACGAAGTGGAAGGAAGCTAATATTTTACCAATCCATAAAAAGAAATCAAAGAATGATGTAAGAAACTACCGACCGATATCAATGTTAAACGTACTATCTAAAACCTTTGAAAGTATAATTACCCCTATTTTGTCCCAATATATCAAAAATATGATTTCAAGTGATCAGCATGGATTTTGCCAGCGTAAGTCAACCACTACAAATCTCACAACCTACACACAATACATTTCTGGATGCATAGATAATAAACAACAGGTTGACTCGATCTATACCGACTTCAGTAGCGCGTTTGACAAAGTTAATCATAAAATCTTAATTTACAAGCTTAGGTTGTACGGTATTCATGACCCCCTGCTATCTTGGTTCCGTTCATACTTATCTGATCGAGTACAGAGAGTTGCACTCGGTGGTTACAAATCTCACGAGTTTATTGCAACCTCTGGTGTTCCACAGGGATCACACCTAGGCCCAATATTATTCATCATCTTCATCAATGACATTGCACACTGTATCAAGAACAGCAAATGTTCCATCTTTGCTGACGATTTAAAGATTTACCGCCCTATAACATCCACGAATGATTGCATATTGCTCCAAGACGACCTAAACTCAATACAAAAATGGTGTGATTTGAATGGAATGGAACTAAATGTCGATAAGTGCCAGTTTATTAAGTTCACGCGAAACAAAAACATAATAAGACATCAGTATAGCTTACAGGGCAAACCGCTCGGGGAAGTTTCGGTTATTCGTGATTTAGGTGTTATGTTCGACGCCAAACTTAAATTTAACACTCACATAAATCATATTGCCACAAAGGCCTGGAAAAATTTCGGTTTTGTCAGACGAAACTGCAATGATTTTAAGAGACCGGCAACTATCATAACTTTGTACAATTCGTTAATACGTAGTGCTTTGGAATATGCGGTTGTAGTATGGAATCCACATTATAAGATTTACATTGAAAGGTTGGAACGTATACAACACAAATTTACAAAATTACTGGCTAGTAGAAATAACAGTTGCCCTTACAAGGCTGACTATGAATCACGTTTAAAATTTTTTGGACTGTACACTCTAGAAAAACGCCGCGAAATTGCCTCTCTAATTACTCTCTATAAATTATTGAATAACCACCTAGATGCAATAGATCTACTACAAGATATTAACATAGCAGTGCCACATACTACACCTAGGCAACCTCTAAAAAAAATTTTCTACTCTCGAACTTCCAAAACAAACATAGGTAAATACTCTCCACTCAACCAACTCATAAACTTGTATAATAAAGTCAACAGCGAAGACATTGACATTTTTCACGACTCACTACCTCTTTTTCGCAAAAAATTAACGCTGGAAGCTTTATTGTGATTGTGATATCTTTTCTGTTGTATTTAGTTTGTTACATTTTACTTATATACTTTGTAAATTATGGTGTTATCTCCAAGAATGTTATATTGTCATAGTTTGTAATTATTGTTAGTTTTTTTTTTACTTCATTTATTTTCTTTAATTTGTTTAAATGCTCAATAATTAATAAGCGTGATAAATTGCAGTTTGTAGTATTTGTTAAGTAGAGTATTGTTAAAAATTATTATTGGAGGCTAACGTAACTATTAATGCTGTATATACCGATTAAGTGTTTGAAATTGTGTCTATAATTTTAACGTATTCTTGTTTTGAGTGCTATATTTCAAATACTGTGGTGTATCAATGAAATAAATAAATAAATAAATACACTCGTATATCAAAAACTTAGTCTAACTCAGTTTTTCATTTTCAGAAGACATTTTTCAGTTTAATTAAAACTATAGTAAACTTTACTTGAATGGCATTTTCAGAGCAATTTCTCATGAAAATGAAAAATGGTATATAATACAAAAATTCGCTGAATATTTGTGCAGCAATTACGCCAGTTTTGTTTGGAAAGATGAAAACAAATTTTGGGCCATACAATAATCCATCTCTTAAACAAAAGGAAGCAAAACGAGTCCTTTGGGTGCTTTAAAGCAAATAACAATATTTTTTTCAGTGTCCAACCAACTTTGGAGATACTAAATTGCCGTTTTTATTATCGCGTTCTAAATACGCCGGCGTTTTGCTAGAGTTTTGTCTTTTCAGTGTTTTCGGGTTCAGGGAGATTAAATCGTACTGTTTGACTCTATATGAGGGTGATTTAAATTTAGTTTCAGTATTATTTCGTATTTACGAAAAGTTTTACAAATGGTGTTTAGTTAGGTACATATATTATTAATAAATGATATACTATTAAATGATAATTTAAGTGATAACAACGAAAATACGTTTTAAAGCTATATTTTACAATTTGAAAAAACTTATAAAAAATTTGAACCCGTTCGTTTTCACAACCGCACATGGGCTCTAAGTATTAAGCATGTTGCTTAGTTTTTTTCAAGTAATGTCGAAATGAACAAAACCGTTGTTCAAGATAGGTGCCTAATAAGCATAATCACTTGCTTGTAAGATAAAATGCAACGATTACAAAATATAACGTCTTAAATTTGAGTACGAAGCGTCTTAATACTTGCTTCTCTACGACATCCCGTACAGTAAACAAAAACCACAAATAAAAATCAAACCCCTTTTATCATAACTTATTTAAGCAAAACACGTTGAAAAAGCTCTACTGGAAAAGCTCTACATCGTCCATTATTATTGTCTATCGTACTATACAAGTTTATATTAATATAAATTGTTTAAAATCCACTTCCATCAGATTGCAAGTACGAACCGTTCAATCAACGTCGCCTTTTATAATATTTCCGCGTGATACTAAAACGCTCAGTTGGTAGCGCTGTTGCTAAAACTTTACCCTCGATCCCAACTCGTTTCGTATACTATGCGAGAGTCTATTTTGATTTATATTATAAAAATATGGGAAATTTTCTTGACTGGCATATTTAATTTTTTGCAAATATTGTAATGCTTTTAAATGTAATTGGCTCAGAATAGTTTATTTTGTTTTTATTTTTACACTTTATTCCATATATAGCATATAGAGGAAAGGAAGATGGAATCGTAAGAAACTAGTGTTAAGACACTCTGTTCCCCGCTTTTCGCCATAACGCAATGCCTCGAGGGCATTGCTATATGTGTGGCATAACTCAACGCCGCGCTTTGCCTAGTTGCCAGGGTGAAGAAAATAGAAAATAGTACATCTTTCCCTAAAGGGAATCGGACCCACAAACTGTTGCATTTACAAGCAGATGCTACCTCTCTGTGCCAGGATAATCCATTTTGTTCTTAAATTACAATTAATTATAAGTAAAGCAACGAGTGTCTTAACAGTAAGTTTCTTTTCCCCATCTCGTATAAAACGTATGAAAGATATTGAGTGAACTTATAATAAATTTGATATATCATATTAATTGTACATTACGTACCTAAAATGGTATTCTTATAGATAAAACATTCAAATGCAATATTTCAATTTCGAAGATAATATTTTTATAAAAATTTTCCTACTGGAAAGCTCCTCGAACTAGGAAATAGGTAACCAGAGTCATCTGTTTTATAGTTCAACGAACTTTCGATCCAATTGTAAGTTAAAAGCTATAAAAATAAATATTAACGCTCTCCTCAAATAAAACCTCTACTTAACTAAATTTGAAATGATAGTACTATTATATTTAAAATATTTTCAGGAAATAATTCATATCATAGTTCTAGAGAGGCTAAAATTGTTTAGGTGATTATTAAGAGAATTTCCAGTTATACCTCTATTACCGGTATTACTACTGCTACCGTTCTTATAACTTAGTGAATAGTTAAATCTACATATACAGTCATATAAATGTAATTGTCATTTATATATATTTGTTATTTTCTTGTTTTATCCCGTTTCTAGCAATATAGCCGTAGGGAACAGTGGGAACCTAGTGATAGGACATTCCGTTCTCCCTTTTCCACCTTTTATGAGGCATTGTGTGTGAAAAAAGAAAAATCTATTTTTTTAAGTAATACAGTTGGAATCCTCCCCCAGTGGGAATCGAATCCACAAACTATCGCTTTTCTAAGCCGATGCACATCTGTGCCATGACATTTCTCTTAAAAAATAATTTGTCATTGCAATTCCTTTAAAAAAAAGCAGTTGAAAAGTTAAATAGTCTATATTTCAAAATGTACACATATCAAATAATGGAAATATAATTTGTAATATCGTAAAAAGTAAAATACATCAGTATGCGTCAGCTGTTCTAATTTGGTTTTCGTGTGCACTCGCTGTTAAAGCTTTGTAAATGGCTGAAAGATTAGTCTATTGCAGTAAATTTAAACGATATTATTTATTTATTTATTCATACATTTATTTAATATATTATTAATGTATGATTATTAAAGCTCGTTTGTTAAATGTATTAATATATTGAACAAAACTTGGAAAGCTTTATTAAAATACAAAAGATTTTAGAGTTTTTCAAGAAATTTCATTTTATGCTTTCTAAATCGAGATATTTTTTCTTTTTATCAAAATTGGAAAGTATAAAATAATATATATAACAAATAATATATATAACAAAAATATATTTCATTTTGTCAATCGGTCGATAACACATATTTTACAAAATGAATAAAATAAAGCATGCAATTATAGCTATAATCGTAATAAGTTTAGGTAGATTTTCGCTTAAACAATTTATCTATACACGTCGAACGTACCGGATACAGCATTTAAATTATCCGACCGTTTTTATTACGGCTGAGTAATTTTCCTGACGGACTTGGGTTGTCGTAATTTTGCTTGTATTTTGAAATACATCTTGTCCAGCAGAATTCGTTGCTGTTCAATTTAAAGTATATATATCAATATGTGTACACAAAAGAATATATTACTACAAATTTACTTAGACAGTAGGAATCCAGTGTTTAAAACACTCCGTTTTCTGTAAACAGAGGCGGATCTCTCTTTCTCTCCTTTCTGTAAACAGAGGCGGATCTCTCTTTCTCTCCTTTCTGTAAACAGAGGCGGATCTCTCTTTCTCTCCTTTTCGACGCTTGAGAGTTGAGTCACTCTGCTCTCAAAACGCTCTGCTGTTTTCATTGTGTAGGCATTTGAGATGTCATAAGTAGATAAGCGAAACTAAACGCCACTTGAAGTTCGAAATTTAAATACAAAAGCACGCATAAAAACTTATAATTTAAAAGCGTCCAGTAGCTTATGTGATGATGTTATAATTATATAACAATGTAACTTAATATATTTTTAGTATAACAATTAATTAATATTACAAAAATAAAAAAAGGATCGAGAACCATCGTGACATAGAGGTGTAACATCGCCTACACAGCCAGCAATCAGCAATCGCCTGCATAGCCTGTATATACGTTGGTTTGTAGATTCGATTCCCACTCGGGGGAAATGGAATTTTTTATTTCCATTTTTTTCGCGCTTGCAACTAGCCAAAAAAGTGGAAAGTGGGAGAAAGAAGTGTCTTAACACTAGGTTCCCACGGTTTCTGCAGGTCCCTCTGCCTACCCTGCTATGTGCGGCATTAAGTATGAAGCTATAAGAAAAATATATATAAAAAGACGTTTATTAAATAAAATGTTTAAGACTTTTAATTTATAGCCTGCTTTAAAGGATCTTTGTAGCTTAGAGCACTATTGAAAAGATCTGACCGAGCTGAACTATTATGAGGGAGAGGTGTTATTTATAAGGCTACTTTATAGTACGAGTAATAGTGCTTTTGTTACGTAAGCAGTAACATTTTATACAATACAATATTTAATATTTTTATACTTAGAATGTTCTCTTCAAAATATTGTTCAGAAATATATGGTTATTACGAAAATTTAAGTTATTAAAAAATATTTATGTACTTCATGATTTCAAAAATTTCAATCAGGAGCGGAGAAAGCAATTTAGATGGAGCAATTTAAAAAAAAATTAAACAGAGAGCAGAAAACATAATGGTTTAAAAATAAGGTCTTTCTTACTAATTTATTATATACGGTATGAAATGTTAAGCTACTAAAAATAATACAATATAAAACATTCAAATACATCATAAATAAAGCGCTTCATCTGATTTTCGATAAAACTTGTAAACCTAAAAATGACATTGTGATATACACACCCCCCGCCGCGAATAATGATGGACGAGCGAGTTGTTTTTGCAATATTTCAACTGAAAACCTGAAACCTGGGAACTCTTTATATTTCTAGCGATCGCTGTTCATACATTTTACTGTAAATATTTGTTGATACCAAACACTGTCGCATTTCAATTTTCTGTCTGATTTAGTAGTGTCTGGGTTTCCGCTGGGACGTGGCTGATTTCACACGACATTTGTAGGCTGCTATCAAAATGAATAAAAATGACAACATTTTATTTCGAAATAGATTAATAAAAGCACTTTAAATTTAGTATAATAGTAATTGATTATTCGGTATTTAATTCTTTGAAGAATATCTGTAGTTATTTAAAATATAAAATTTGGCTACCAAAAAAATTATACCGAGGTATCAGAATTTTCAGCTTTTGTGTGCCTATATCGCCACAATTTGAATCGCAAGAACCCCCTATGTTGTGTACCAGGACTTATCATATGCAAATGAGTTTGACAGCAAGGATTCTGGCTAGATTACTTTTGGACTATCTTAAATTGGGACGATTTACTGTATTAAGGAGGCCTACGTTCAGGAGTGAATTACAAAAAGGCACATAAATAGCCTCCTACCAGGTGGATGGACGACTTAGACCGGGTTGCAGGCAGCCACTGGATGCGAATAGCATTAGACAGGACACACTTTAGGTCCCTGGGGGAAGCCTATGTTCAGCAGTGGACGTCCACGGCTGACATGATGTGCACATAAAGTAATTTTAATACTTTTACTATAGAAATACTTTTAGAATACTTATAATCTTCAATTTGCATCCAAATTTTCGACATATTACGTTTCTAGCGTAATTCAACAGCAATCAAGTCTAACCTCGATTATGGAGAACGGAGAGTCTTAACACTAATTTCCCTCATGTAATAGTATAAAGTTGTATTATAAATATTTGTGGCAGATATGATATGACATGTAGCTTTCTTTAGTTTCATAAATCATTCATAGCAGTGTATTGAGTAAAAACCCACTAACACTGGGTTTCAGTATTGACTTCCAGTCTCAAACATCAAGATGTTTGAAAAATGACATTTTAACATCAACGTAAGACGATAATTGCGATAATTTAAGAAAAAACTTTCATGACAAGTATAATAAAACCCATAAACATGAGATTAGACGTGGACCTTGGATCCAGTATCTCCATCTAAACTTTTCAAAAACACAAAAGAATAAAAAAGAACTGTAAATCAGTGCTAGTAACAGTAGCCATTAGACTATCTGACATCTCTTACGCCCCATTTAACTTGAGTCAAAGAGGCTGAACGTTAGAATTACAAGGATGCTTCGCGTAATCTTTTGACGTTTTTCAGAATGCCTTTATGCCCTAGCTTTCAATGAGATGGCCAAAAAATATGATGTATTATATTGTAAAACAAGAAAAATCGAGTAAATCATAATTTTATATTTATTTATTTCTCATTACGAGGGGAAAATTGTTTTTTAAAAAAGTAAAAAAAGTGCTTTTGTTTATATTCGAATCAGTTTTTTTTAACTTCACGCTGTCCAATTTCTTAATATAGCCGCATATATCATAAATAGAGAGTTTTCCGTTACCCACTCTCATCTTTTGAGATATTACATGTTGAGTGAAGAACTCAACGAGACGCTTTTTCTAGTTACCAGAAAGAGAGAGATAAGAAAACTAATACAAATAATACAACTGTATCATATAATGGAAAAAATATTTTAAGAGAGACTCTTTAAACAGATTTTTAGCTTATATTTTAGCAATCTTAAATACATATATTACAGTATTGCTATATTACTCATAGTAATTAATAGAGGACCGTCGTGGCGCAGAGGCACAACGTCTGGTTTCTGGGTTCGATCCCCAGTCAGGGAAGATTGATTTTTCTATTTCCATTTTCTTCGCTCTGGCAACTAAGGCAAAGCGCGGCGTTGAGTTCCGCCACTCAACACGCAATGCCTCGAAAACGGTGGAAAGTGGGGACGGAGTAAGCAGGGACTAAGTAACGGAGTGTCTTAACACTAGGTTCATATGGTTCCTGCAGTTTCCTCTGCCTACCCTGCGATGTGCGGGATAAAGCGTGAAGCTAAAAAAAGAAAAAAAAAATTAATAATAAAAGACTATTTTAGATTTACTTTAAAAATTTGTTCATTCAGTTTAACACTTAGTCCAAACTTCTTAATACACCATAGTGTAGTCCAAATTAAAGCACGCTTATTAAACGGTAAACAAGGGTACATTTAATATATTTTTTCCACCACAATAACGTTCCAGTATCATAAGCGTGTAATGTATTGTAGGTACGGATTTTGTTTTTGCTTCAGTGAAATATGACTGAGCTTTTGCTAATCCTTTGTCCTAATGATACTCACCCGAGCTTGGAGCTTAGAGCTTCGAGCTTTGTATCTCTAGATTAAACGTGTCCTTAAGTGATCAGTAAAACGTGATTTATGCATGACATGTTTTACTGATAGAATGTGGTTGTAGAGAGTGGCGAGTTTATATATATAATTAGTTATCATTAATTAATTATTAGTTTATATATATATATATATATATATATATATATATATATATATATATATATATATATATATATATATATATATATATATATATATATATATATATATATATATATATATATATATATATATATATATATATATATATATATATATATATATATATATATATATATATATATATATATATATATATATATATATATATGTATATATATATATATATATATATATATATATATATATATATATATATATATATATATATATATATATATATTTAGATCACTGAATAAAAATAAAATACAATTCAATTTAAATGTATCCCTTACAATTCACAGTACAATTGTGTATACATTCCGTAGCGTCCTAATGAGATACGTCGATTCTTATTTCGAGGAAACCGGAAAATTACCTTTATTTATCTTTTCTTTTTTAAGATATCAATCACATGTGAATTACTGTGTTGATATTTTATTTTTAGGATATATATATATATATATATATATATATATATATATATATATATATATATATATATATATATATATATATATATATATATATATATATATATATATATATATATATATATATATATATATATATATATATATATATATATATATATATATATATATATATATATATATATAATATATATATATATATATATATATATATATAGAGAAATTTCATATAATCATCATAAGAAATAAATTCAAAAATTTAATATTTCAAATAAACTTCACAAGTAACTAATTAACCAAGAAATCACCAGACCAGACATGCTTTTGGCAAAAAAAAATATTTCATCCCAAAAGTTTATCGAGCTTGGAAATCTGGTAATCTTCCAATTTCTCCAGTAATAATATATAAAAAATACACACATCCTTACGTAGTCTATAAAACTGGCAGACATTGACTGTTGGCAGCAAAACTCGGTCACAATAGTGTTTTAAATTTCCGAATTCAAATTAGACGCAATGCGATTTTAAGATAAAAATACAAGAAGTTAGTTCTCTAGGAGCGCAGTGGTATAGCAGATAGGTCTTAATCAATATTATATAGGGTATTTGTTCCAAATCTGTTAAACGATCTTTTTGTTTAAAAATAATAACAAGTTTGTTTTACAGATTTGCTAATATTTTAATAAAAATTAAGCATTATTTGATTTATGAAATAACGACAATAGAATTCAATGAATATATGTCAGATAAATGAAATAAAATGTATTATCGCATTACACTAAGTTGTGGGTTCGATTCCTAGACAGCATATTATTATTTTCGTTTTTTTGTTTTTTTTTTAATAAAAACAAACGTAACTTTAAGTTCCGCCACTTAACGCGTAATATCTCATATATGGACGATAAGCGGAGAGCGGAGTCTTAACACCAAATTCTCTCTGTCTAAGTTGCTTGTATATAAATTATTTATTATATACTAAAATCGGTGCTAGAAACGACATTACAAATAGATATAAAAATCGTATTTTTGCCTTTCCAGTATCATTCTTTTCTTTTGAACTAAAAATCTTTTGCCGTGACTTTTTTGTAATTTTCACCGAAAGATGAAAGAGAGCGAGGTCCTCTTTCACTAAGTACTAACAATTAGAGATTTTCTTTGCTTGTAATGATGCAGACGTCAACGTTTTTCACAATCAGGAATAAAAATATCTATTTTTGTTCATAATTCACTATATTTTTGTTGTTTTTTAAAACATAATATCTGTATGTATATCATATTATATGTAAAGTGATTTCAAACGACGTTTCTGTCAAATTTCATTTTAGACTTTTAATATGATACTCACTGTGACATGGCGATGTAAGAAAAATAACAAGGTGTCACCCGCACCTTAGATGGCGTATATTTTATCTTTGCCAGTAGTGGCAATATCTGTAGAGATTGTTATCACTTTTCATTGAAATTCTGTTATAGTCTAGATCCTCCTCTTACCTAACATATAATCTATCTATATAGTATATAACCTACATATATACAACATAAATATATGAAAAACAAAAAAAAAATCTTTTTTTTTTCATTAATATACATCGTTAATATATATACAAAATATTTTTTATTCTTTTATTAAAATATAAATACTAACATATTACATTAAACAAAATCCAATTGTTTCAAAAACATATAAATATACTTTTATATATATTAATGCAACTTTTATGAATAAAATAACACCAAATATACTTCGAACCCGTAACCACATCCATACATCTACATATAAACCATCTCCACACAACATACGATGTAACACGATGTGTTTAGTATAACACACGTCCCATTTATCATATTTACATAGCGAAAATAAGCTAGTTCTCTGAACATCAATCATTTATACCTTGCTTATGCTTTACACTATCCATCTTGTGCCGACATCAAAATCGTCTCGCGGCTGTCGGATGACGGATTGCAGAAATATTGTGATATGTGACATATTATGTACTGTTTGTAGCTTCACGCTTAATTCCACATAAAGCGGGATGGGCAGAGGGATTATAGGTTTTTTATTATTATTATTATACACTATAAATATATATTGTCTGTACCATTTACTAGGTTTTTTTTTCTATTTTTTGTAATGGGATTCAAACCCACAATGATGTTCACAGTAAATTGCAACATTCTCATAAGGTTCTCATTTTAAGTAAACATTATTTTGCTTATGAATATTCGGTTAGTGGAGTATGCAGACAGAATTTGGAGTTTCCACACTCCGTTCTGAGTCTTTTATTTGAGTTTTAAAAAATGTATAAAACGGGAGAGTTTGCTAAGTATATGCAAATAAATATATAATATGTTTTGAAAATTTAAGCATATTTGTGTCTAGAAATCTATTTTAACAAGATAAGTTTATGAATTCTAGCCTAAATGTGAGTACAAAACAACTTCAATACGTTATAAATTATAGTACTTAGATGTTATTTAAAATACAAGAGCTCATTTACAAAAAAAATAAAACTTAAGATTACTTACATATAATATTACATAACACTAACAATTTCTAACGCTCGAAAATCTTAAGGATCTCCATACATTATGCAAATCAATATTTTCAATCGCCGTGATAAAATAAAAATAGATATCGAAAATCCCTTTAACCCCTTTACGCGTGAATATAATAAGGTATTTACGTTTACGATAATGTTACGTGAATGTGGGGTTCTTTACATTAATTCTTTTCAAGGGCTTTCGGTACTACAATGTATGGCTTAATAATATTGTTATGTAACATATAGAGCGGTTGTTAAAGTATGAAACGAAGATTTTAATGTAAATTATATATTTAATTTTGATTAATTTCAAATACTTTTTACAAAAAACACGGTGTTAAATTCCGCTGTTTAAGCAAGTGTTAATATTTTTTCGTTTGGTCCTCTCCTTTTAACATTGTGTTAAAAAACGTTAAGAGTTTTTAGGTAATCGTATGTATTTCGAGTATTATAGTCATCTCAGTAGTATATATATCATTTTATGGTTTCTACATAGCTAAGCTAATGTAATATTTTTTTATATTATTCTTGCTTACGGTAGCATTTTTATTCTGGTATTTCCAATCAATATTTATATAGCTTATTTTTTAAACAGCAGGATTAGAGGCTGCCCTTATTGCAAATCGTCCAAGCACTAGGTATAGAACCATATGATCTTATCAGACTAAGTCTATATTCTTATATATTTGTTGCAATATAAAAGAACATAAACTTAGAAAGGTGGCGCATTTAGGCAAAGCGCGACGTTGAGTTCCTTCACTAAATATGCAATCTTCGAAAATGGCGGAAAGCGGGGAACGGAGAGTTTTCACAGTAGTATCCAACGGTTTCTACGGCCCCATCTGCTCTGATATGTGCAGGATAAAGTGTGACGCTATAAAAGACAAGGAAAATAAAATAACTTAAGAACAAAACTGTACCCAAGCAGAGACCGAACCCACGACCATTTCACTCACAGCAACAAACAGAATTAAATAATAACAACGCTAGAACAGTAAAATAAAATAAATTAACACTTAGTTCTAACAAGTTAATTACTGTAGAAAAAAATGTCAAAGGTAAATTATAAAGAAGAAAATGAACAAATCTTGTTAATTCATTAGTTAAGCAATTATGTCGTCCTCGTACAGTTGCTGTCGCTTGTGTAGAATATATATGTGTTTATATTTCTTTCCATCTCAATATATTAATTCAGATGTATATGAATTTTATAATTTACTATCAATTTTTTACTTAGTTAATTAAATTAATTAAAATTCACAACAAAATTATGAAAATAAGTTCTTTTATTCGATATTATTTTAACCTACATAAGTAACTGATATTGTTTAATTATTCAGTAATAAATAGAATACATACATACATACATATCTTCACGCTCTATCCCTAGCGGGGTAGTCAGAGAGAACGGAGCGCCAAACGCTGCGGTCCCTGCATACCTCTTTCGCCTCGTCCACTGTCATTAACCTCTTCATGCATGCTCTCCGGGGAGTCCTCGTGCTTTTTACGTGACCTTCCTCCAGTATCTTCGATACTGTGTTTTCGAAAGTCAACCGAGGTCTCCCCTTACCTCTCTTACCACACACTTTTCCATCGTATATCTTTTTTACCATTCTTTCGTCACTCATTCTTTCGACGTGCCCAAACCACCTGAGCACGTTCTTCTTCATTCTTACTGTGACATCCTCGCTGGTACCTACCATCCTGTGTACCTCTTCGTTGCGGATTCGGTCAGCTAAGCTGACTCCGCATATCCTTTAAAGAGATCGCATCTCCAAAGCATTCATCTTTCTTTCATTCTTCTTCTGTAATACCCACGTTTCACTGCCATATAACAGCGTCGGAACCAAAACTGCATTGTGTACGGCCAAACGTGCAGCGATGCTGACGTTCTGCCGTCTCAACAACGCAGCTAAGGCACCGTTCATTCTGTTACCGGCAGCAACACGTCTTTCCACATCCATTTCGTATCTACCATCTCTACTTAACATACTTATAAATAGAATAAATAAATAATAATAAAAATTTTTTGTTACGAGCTTTACGCTTTATCCCGCTCATAGCAGGGTATGCGGAGAGAACCGTAGGAACCTTGGAAACCTAGTGTTAAGACACTCCGTTCCCCGTTTTCCGCCTTTTCGACGCTTTGCACCTTGAATCGGTACTCAACGCCGCGCTAGCTTTATTAGGCGTTTACCCATAGCAAAAAAATGATAATTAAATAATCTATTCTTTCCGAGTAGGAATTAAATTTAAAAACTGTCTCGCCTCCCGGCAGACGATGCGTTTCTACGCTACGACCGTCCCCATCTAGTTTAATACAAATAAATCAAATCTGAAGTTAAATTTTAATGCACAAATTCAGTATACGCTCAAAGGAGAAAATCTAAATTCTAATTTACTATTTAACGCTTTAAAAATTACATTTTCTGCGCGTATTTTGAATGTAATTAACATATTTTAGCTCCATGCTTTATCTCGAACGGAGTAAGGGAAATGGAGCAACTTATGGACCACATCACTATATGGAAGCTATGGAAGAGATATATTTATAATAAATATACGTAATATAATTTAGTAAAAAACTCTGTATTAAACGTACAAAATATGAATTATTTCCATTATAAATGCTCTAATAATTTACCAAACATAAAAAAACTTGAACGATAGCAGTAAAACAGCTTATTTTAAATCTGTCCTGAATCTGTGCAGAAATTTCAGTAAAAGATCACTGAAAATTGTCAACAGTATACAGAAGCGACTGCGATACGATACAAAACGAAATGAAACGAATGGATTACACAAGCTGAGTGAGTAAAGCCACAATTAGTCACACGGTGTAGGAAATTGATTCAAACAATGCTCAGGTTGGAAAAGAAGATATTGCTTTACAGAACATTCAATTCAAATTGTAAGAATGAGGATGAGTCAATTTAAATGTATCCTATTCAAGAATGCGTAACGAAGAGGTTTATTTTGTATAGGATAAGCTTAAAGTAAAAATGTAAAAGTATTTTGTGAGTACATTCTTTTGTTTTCACATATACTGTTTATTCTCAAATTTTTCGTTAATAAGGTAAGTTAAACTCAGAGTCACTAGTTAGAATGAAACTGTCATTAACTATTAAAGTTTTTATACTTGTTTATTTTTAATAACATCAGTCATATAATATCTGCTTGAAATTAGTATTTTATCAATAAACTTTCTCTTTCAATGTACTAAACATTTACTATATTGAATTCATAATTTAATTGATTTTATTATGATAAATTAAATTTTATATGCCAGATGATTAAGTTGCATTAACTTAATCTGGATTAAAATGTAACTACAGATGATGATTTTATCTCTATGCAACGAACATTACACAGTTTTAAATTAAGTGAGATCGTGATATGGTGAAATAAAGTTCCAACGAGAACGGATTAGCAAGAATGGAATTTCATTAAAGTGCATATTACAGTCTCTGTAATGTGTGCAAAATTGCTAAAACCTAGATTCTTTATTGTCTTGATTTTGCCATTGTTTTAGGTAGGATTAGTATTCGACAGAGAGTAGTGTTCAAACATTCCGTTTTCTATTTTCTGGCTATTTCGGAGGAGAGTGTTACATACTAGGATCCAAAGGCGTAATATTTTGTATGTAAGTGTAATCATACATACATAAACATACATATCGTGGCGCAGCGGCGTAGCGTCTGCCCGTAAGCGCAATGGTTCCTGGATTCGATTCCCACTCAGTGAAGATAGATTTTTCTATTTCCATTTTCTACGCTCTGGAAACTGGGCTAAGCGCGGGGTTGATTTCCGCCACTCAACACTCCATGCCTCGAAAAAGGTGGAAAGTGGAGACGGAGAAAGCAGGAACTAAGCAACGGAGTGTGCCTGTGTGTGACTAGGTTTCTACGGTTCCTACAGAGGAAACTCCCTCTGGCTACCCTTCCATGTGCGGGACAAAGCGTGAAGACATATAGAAATATGTAATATAATTTATTTTTCAAAATATAAATATTTCAAGTAAGTATGAAACCTATTGTCTTATTACGTTTACAGGCTGTACCCAAATAAGCCACGACGACGTAATGGAATTTCATTAAAGCGCATATAAAGGCCGTTTGTATAATGTATGCAAAATTGCTAGAATCTGGATTCTGACCGAATTGATGCTGGAGTTTAATAATGAAGCTATTAATCTCAGTCAGCTTTCAAACTTTAAATGCACTTAGCGATGAGATGTGAAAATCTCGCAAGTTTTATTAAAAATCCAGTAAGCTCTTGTCTGCATATATTTGCAGAAATATAACTTTAGGGGAAAAAAGTTTTGTTGTGCTTTCATTATATAGGAAGTGACTTTTGGTAATTTTAATGGATGTAATATGTGTATGTATGTATGTGTATCATGTGTATGTGTAATATGTGTATATATGTAATCGTTTATACGTAGATATGAATTTTGCGTTTTATATAGTATTCTATAACTTAATTACTATATGTGATGGTGATAAATTATTGAATTGTCATTCAGTCCATTGAAATATTACTTAGCTTTACTTCTGATTCTAGTAGAATTATTTCTTGTCTAAAATATATATAAAATATTTTAAAAGCTTTTTTAATATTAGTTTTATTAGTATGAAGCTGGAACACAATAATATAAAAAAATCAAAAAATAGACAACGGACTTCAATAGTATATGTTGAACGTAGGGAAAAAAATTGCACAATCGTTTAAGAGAGCTCAAGTTATTTCATTTCAAATCACCTGCGACTTCTAATCTATGAAATAAAACGAGATCGATAAAATCCATTTTGAACGTCAGAAGCGAAAGATGAATTATCTGATATATTTGAGGAAAGTTATTTGCATAAAATTGCATATCCTTACAAGTGTTGAGCTCACAACATAAATCTTGTATTCATTAGATTTATGTGATGGATATTGAAATTGAGGAGATTATTTTTTTTTAGCTTCACGCTTTATCCCGCATATTACAGGGTAGGCATAGGGAACTACAGGAACTATATGAACCTAGTGTTAAGACACTCCGTTACTTAGTTTCTGCTTTCTCCGTCCCCACTTTCCGCTTTTTTGTCGAGGCATTGCGTGTTGACTGGCAGAACTCAACGCCGCGCTTTGCCTAGTTTCCAGAGCGAAGAAAATGAAAATAGAAAAATCCATCTTCCTCGAACGGGAATCGAACCCACCAACCGTCGCGTTTACAGACAGACGCTAACGCGTCTGCGCCACGACGATAATTTATATATATAAAAAATCTATGTGTTTCTGTTTTTTATTATTTTATGGATAAAAAAGTAATTGATAACATATAACGACATTTATAATATATGTGGAACGCATACTTATTATATAAAAATGATAAAATATTAATATAGATTTTATAATAACTGGATAAGATTCGTAGCGTTCAGTGGAGTGTAACTAAAAAGGTTACAAGGTGTAAAGTAATTTGAAGTTTTAAGTATAATTAAAAATATACATTAATTTATGGAAAAAAATTAAAGAAATTTATCTCAATACTTGATTTGCTACAAAATTAGTGCAAAATATATTTGATAATATTTTTAGTAAAATCTTACATATAACCTTTTTGAAACTTAGTAATAAATTGTATATAAAAAATATATCTTTCCCACAAGATAAAATAAATTGAAACAGCAAGTTTTCGTAATAAAATTTTGGCACAAAATACCCAGAATGTTGTCAGCACCCTTAGTAACTTAAGTTGGGCCAGGCTTGCGTGATCAGAAATCTGAGAGGGCGTGTTTAATCTTCCAACTTCCCCATACCTACTGTCACCCCAAGTTGTTAGGGGATAGATAATCGTCTGCTTCTCGTCAAATATAATTTAGTTTGCAAATAACACTCGAAGTTTCTAAGAAGATGATTTTATTTAAAATATCCTTAGTTGTCAAAGTGTTTTAAATGAGCACACTATATTATATATATATATATATATATATATATATATATATATTATATATATATATATATATATATATATATATATATATATATATATATATATATATATATATATATATATATATATATTATATATATATATATATATATATATATATATATATATATATATATATATATATATATATATATATATATATATATATATATATATATATATATATATATATATATATATATATATATATATATATATATATATATATATATATATATATATATATATATATATATATATATATATATATATATATATATATATATATTATATATATATATATATATATATATATATATATATATATATATAATAAGATATTACAAGTAAGTATTTAGATGATGAAGTCAATATTATACTCGTATTACTGATGTGCCATTAACATATTAGTCAGAGGCAGAATCCTAGTAAACACATATTAAATATATGTAACTACAGCGCTCAGCATATTTCATGCCACAAAATCCATTTTATTTATGACCTAGCGTCTAAAGCGTGGAATTTGAAATTTTCTCTTTGACTTGGAGTAGAGTCGTTGCGTTCATATTACCATACTTGTGTATATTATAGATCTAGTATTTAGTTATCAATAAACGGTTTGAAAGTAAAAATATACTTTAAATTTAATCCTTTGATTTGTACGAAAATCTTTGATCCTGCATCTTGGAAAATGAAAATCCTCATTTTTCTATATTCCGAGAATTATTTTAAAATACATTGCTTACATATTGATATTATTAATTTTAAAGTGAAAGCTTCAATGATAACATTCTTGTTTTAAAGGATTTGTTGTGCACTATTTCACATTTAGCTAGTATTAAATTTAAAAAAAAACTAAAGAAAATCCACATAAAGAAACGTTCACACATCCATATATTTTAACACATACAATCGTGACGAAAACATATATGTATATGTATAGTAATGAACGCACAATATTACTAGTTTCCATGTAACAAGGCTAGATGTGACTAAAATCTTGAAACAACCCTTCCAGGCTGTAGTCAGGTACAATTATTTGCGTTTTGCGTTTTTAAATAGGCCCTTTGTTCACTATACAACGGCTACGAAAAAATATTACGTATTCGTCGCACGAAAACGTCGGGAAGCGGGTAATAGAGCGTGGGCGCTATTAAGAATTTAAAAAGCTCAGTGCGATTGTTTCGCGCCCGTCTCACCACATGCTTTCCGGATTCTATGGCCTGAGATGAGCTTTCATTTGAACTTTTATGCCAACGATATTGTTTTGTTTTTCATGTGTATATCACTGCGTTTCCATTATGATCGCGGCTTATGCTGTGTTTTTTTTATTTGGCATAAATATATAATTATAGCTTCATGCTGTATCCCGCACAAGGCAGGATAGGCAGAAGGAACTGCAGGAACTATACGAACCTAGTGTTAAGACACTCTGTTGATTAGTCCCTGCCTTTTTCGTCCCCGCTTTTCCGCCTTTTTCGAGGCATTACGTGTTGAGTGGCGGAACTCAACGCCGCGCTTTGCCTAGTTGCCAGAGCGAAGAAAATGGAAATAGAAAAATCCTATCTTCCTCGAGTGGGAAACGAACCCAGAAACCGTCGCGTTTACAGGCAGACGCTTACGCCTGTGCCATGACAGTCCTCAGAATATATAATTATATGGTGAATTTTCGGAATATTTTAAATTTTTTATACTGTTCCTATACTGAAAAGTAGAACTATATTGAAATAGAACTTTAAATGTACATCATAACAAAGCATTCCGTTCTCTGCCTTGCGTCTAAAGTTACAGGTACTAAAGAACATGGTTAATGAATAAATAACAAAACGTAAAGAAAATAATAAATTTGTTATTATTTTCATGCGTGGTGAAGGAACTTTAAACCAATGCATTTACAGTCTGACGGTGCCCGTTGCATCGCATTGGCTTCATATATTTACTTTTCAATCCATAGATTTTGTCTTAGTATCTATTTAACCTAGCTACATAAACATTAGCAACTTAAATGTATCTCATTCCAACTTAATTACAACAGAGACGATAATTATCGAAATTAATAAGATTTGTCTATGAATTTTGACACATATGTGTATAAATTTAGTCATTGTACAACTCTAGAGACCATGTAGGACATTACAGGACTTAATTACCCATATAATAATTTACAACCTGAACTTAACTTATCATAATCTTGTCTAAACTTAGTTTACAATAAGGTCCTGATAACAAATTATCAACGTCTGCTATCTTTTAGGTCATGATCGTATCAATTGACATAATATCAAACACTAATATTAAAAAATTAAAGCACATCAAACACTAATGTCAGAATATTTTTTAGTATCTAAATTATTTTTATTAGGTATTTTATAAGATAGTCATTTCTTTTGAAAATTTATTTAAACTTGAGTTTGCTTTTTCTGCACTCGAACTTTCGACATTAAAATAGTTTCCATATTTGCACTGTACATATGCATCGATTTATTAAATAAATATATTTTCGAACTTCTATGTTCATAGTAAAACTGATAAGTGATCACTTACCATCAGGTGACCCAAATGGCAGTATTTCCTTGCCTTCTCCACAAGAAAGGTAAAAGATTCCCCTGAAATATTGTATATTTAACGATTTATGCCTACTACAATTACTTGGCTATTATCCTTTGAGTCTATTATACTGAATCAGCAATATATTGTTTTTCCGTATTGAATTCATTAGTTTATCCCCGAAATAAAGACCAGTCCAACATATCTCCACTTCTTGGATTTACTAAATAGAAATTTCAATAATGCTAATGGCTGTAATATCTACACGTTACATTTTATGTACTAATTATGGACTGTAAATAACTTTTTATGTTTAAGCAACTCTTGTGTACTTTTCAGATTATGATTAAATATTTTAGTAACATAAGTGTGTTAAATTTTTTAATTTGGATTATCATTTGGACTACCACAACATGCGTTGGTTCAATTTTAGCAACGATCAAATCAAATTCTTATACGTTTCTGAAAAATAATTTTGTTTTCTTACTGTGTTAGTTACACAGTAATAACACTTTAAAAATGATGTGAATCTATTTACAATCGAATAAACACTACCAAAATGTGAAATTTAGAAACTATTGCATCCCGATACATACAACCCCATTGTTAAAACTAAAATGGAAACTCAATCTGTCGGTTAGGAAATAATCAAGTACGGTATATATATATATATATATATATATATATATATATATATATATATATATATATATATATATATATATATATATATATATATATATATAATTATATATATATTATATATATATATATATATATATATATATATATATATATATATATATATATATATATATATATATATATATATATATATATATATATATATATATATATATATATATATATATATATATATATATATATATATATATATATATATATATATATATATATATATATATATATATATATATATATATATATATATATATATATATATATATATATATATATATATATATATATATATATATATATATATATATATATATATATATATATATATATATATATATATATATATATATATATATATATATATATATATATATAATATATCTGAATACTTCTTAAGCATATAACTACATTAAAACCCAAATAATAAGACATTTCATTTTCACTGGGTTTAATATTTTAAATGAAATTATTTTGACATATTAACTATAGTCCGTAGGTCTACTCGTTTCCAATATTATATTAATGGTAAAATTAATACGCGATTAATCTGTTCAATATCAAATTGTTTAGTTTAAAATGGATCATCTTATTAAATTTATAAAAATCTTTCTATGATTTGTAAAATGTTAAAATATCTTTTCTATCCTCGGTACAGATAAGTATTTTAAAGATCTTAATAATATTTAATAATAATAGCACCATCTCTTAGATTTTCGTAACGTATTTTCGTAACGTATCTTTTACAGATTAGTATTTTAAAAATCTTAATAATATTTAATAATAATAGCACCATCTCTTGGATTTTCGTAACAATCTTTGGGTAACGGAATTTCTTAAAAATCTTCCTCCAAACATGTCAATAAAGTAGTAACTTGCATATGATGTACATAAATTTCAATACAGTATGATGAAGAACACATCGCCTAGTGGTAGTGCTTGGACTGTTACCAAGGAGTGCAGCATCAAATTATTCAATTCGCTTACCAGTATAGCCTTTGTTCTAAGTAATAATAAATATGCAAAAAGTAAGATAAGAGTTCATTGTGATTTATATTAATTGTATATATTAAGTATTAATATTTATGATAAGAATATACAACATACTATGAGTTAAAAAAGGGTACGGACCAAGTGTCTGTAGTGTCAATTACATTACAAAAAAAAAGCGTCAAATTCAGCTGCTTTTAAATTTTTAACCTAGAAATAAAACGAAATGTGGAGAAAATAGTGTCTTAACACGTTTAATTTCGACCTATCTTTCTATATACAGAACGTGCGTAGGTCTAAAAAATACTAACCAAACACATTACATTATTACGAGGTCACATAAACAAAGGATTCAAGAAATACGTTATGCTTTATGACGCTATAAGCGGGAACGAGTCGTTTCATATGTTGTAAGTTATGTGATAATTTGACTGACTCCAGCTTTCAGCTACAAACATTATATCAACGAGAGCACTAGTTATTTGACACGGTATTACTTGTTTTTTACTTATTTTTGTTGTATGAAATAAATAGAAATTGGTTATTATTATAATTTATTGTATAATTTGTTTTAATACGAACTAAACTGGTTGGCTGGAAGGGATTTCTTTTAAACATAAGCCTGCCAATGTAAAAATACTTTTCCAATAAATTTTATGTTTATTACCTATTATGCAATAAAGAATATATATAAATTGTGTACAATAAATATTTTAATTGTTTTTTTTTTATAGCTTCACGCTTTATCCCGCACATGGCAAGGTAGGCAGAGGGAACTGCAGGGACCGTGGGAACCTAGTGTTAAGACACTCCGTTGCTTAGTCACTCCGTTGCAAAGAAAATGGAAATAGAAAAATCCCATCTTCTCCGACTGGGGATCGAACCCAGAAACCATCGCGTTACAGGCAGACGTTGCGCCTCTGCGCCACGACGGTCCTATTTTAATAACTTTTATAATAATTATTTTTCAAATATAAATTTAATATGAAGTAACCCTAAAATAACTTTAAAATAAAGGAGGCCAAGTATCCTAAGTCCTTATTTAATTTTTCCCACTCAGCAAAATTTAAAAATTAATAACTATAATAATATTTTATATATAAGACATACAATATACCACACAGAAAACATATTCTTTCACGAATAAATACACATATAATATGTTACCATTGCAATAAACCATTTCAATATATTCCATACACATATATATTATACTAGATATATAAAAAGCAAGAAGTAAAAACGACAGTTTTTTTTATCCTAGCATCAGCCTTTATGTGATTCTTGTGCCAAATTTCCAAAAGAAATAACAAGGATCGTCGACAGAATAACCTTTTAGGAATGTAAATGCTTTAGAGACAAACATTTTCGACGGTTCGTTTGTTACTGACAGTTTTTTAGAGATCGAAGGTCGTATAATATGTCAAATGCGATATATACTTGAATATGTTAAATAAAAATGATATGTGGAAAGGTTTACGAATGTAACGCTTGCCTTTTTTTGCTTGTCTTTATGGCACTGATCAATGAAATGAGTGGTTTTCATTATTATCTAGGCTATGACTAAAGTTATATTGTATTTTAGTAACTATGCACGTATTTTAATTTCATCCCACGTATAGTGGAGGTATGGAGTGGAGGTGCAAGAGGTGCAGGCTTAAATTCCGTTGCGTTCAAATTTTTCTATGTTTTCTTTAAGTTTTTTTTCAAAGAGAATCTAATTTTCGAAAAAGGCAGAAAGCGGGGACGGAGAAAGCAGGGACTAAGCAACGAAGTGTCTTAACACTAGGTTACCACGGTCCCTGCGAGTCCCTCTGCCTACCCTGCCATGTGCGGGATAAAGCGTGAAGCTAAAAAAAAGAATCTAATTTTAATTTATATGTTCTAACAAACTGTTAGAACATATCCACATCATTTTGTGTCTAGTGGCGGAACTGAACACCGTGCATTGTTTATTAACGAGGGCGAGAAAGATCCTTACTTCGATTTGTAAGAACCAAGAGTCTTTTTTTATTTGTATAGATAAGAAATAGGGTAAATAACATAAATCATCATTTATCTTGTACATCTGCTATATTCGTATTATTATGAGGACCGTAGTGGCGCAGAGGCGCAACGTCTTCCTGTAAAGGTTCGATTCTCACTCGGGAAAGATGGAGATTTTCGTTTCCGTTTCCATCCCTCTGGTAACTAGGCAAAGCGACGCGTTGAGTTCAGTCACTCAACACGGGGAACGGAGTGTCTTAACTCTAGGCTCCTATATTTCCTGCGGTTCTCTCTGCCTACCCTGCTATATATGTAAAAAATCTACTATATTATACATTATAGCTCCACAATACCCTCGACGTATTAACCAAATGATCAATTTCATATATTGTTACAAAGTTGACCTAAACAAATACCTATTTATACTTCAAACACACCAAAACTATTCATAATATCCATGAAAACATCCTTCTTATCGAAAAAATTACAAAGAAAAGACGAAGAAAAGCCCTAGCCTTTAGGCATGAAAAAATTGTACAGAGAAAGCTTTCTTTTGTGGCATATTGTAACAAATTTTTCGGATACGGTCCTCCAAGTAAACAATAGTTCAGAAAACAACAAATAAGAAACAACCGAACGTAGATAGAATGAAATGCGAGTATAAATAATGCATCCCATACATAATGTATTTTGGTAAGATGTGGGCTAACAAATTTGGAGCGAGCTTTAATGTAAATATAAGCTTTTTATGGAACTTTGGCATTGTTTAAGTATACGTGACAGTTACAAGTTTGAATTTTGTAGTATTTAATTAAAATGAGTATAACATAGGGACCGATGATCTAGTCAAGATCTTACCTGATCGTCGTGTGAGATTCTTGGGAAGGAGCTTAGTTACTATAATTAATAAAGATATTTGTGGGTTTTTATAATAAAATTCGGTAGGGACCAAGAGTCTTTACTATGTAGTGTGTTAATAATAACAAATAATAATAAACTTTATTACATTTAAAAATTAATTTTAGTTCCATATTAAAATACCTAGTTACAATGTTTCTGTCTTAGCTAGATTTTTTCGTTTCATTTATCGTTGGCTCAGAGAAGTAGCAAAAACATTTATTTTAAGAGCCTCAGGCAATAATTAATGTTATATAATATAGTATATAACCCCTACATACATGGAAAATATATATATATATATATATATATATATATATATATATATATATATATATATATATATATATATATATATATATATATATATATATATATATATATATATATATATATATATATATATATATATATATATAATATATATATATATATATATATATATATATATATATATATATATATATATATATATATATATATATATATATATATATATATATATATATATATATATATATATATATATATATATATATATATATATATATATATATATATATATATATATATATATATATATATATATATATATATATATATATATATATATATATATATATATATATACTTCAAGATCCCAAAGCGTTTAGTCAAAGAAATTCCTTAACTTTACAATTTTAAATATTAGTATGGAAATATAGATTAGACGGTTAGCTCAAAACCCATTATTAGATTTTCATCATCGTGGCGCAGAGGCACGCTGTCTACATGTAAATGCGACGGTTTGTCGGTTTGATTCCCGATCAGGAAAGGAGATATTTTTCTTTCTCATTTTCTTCATTCTTATATTTTCTACTAGGCAAAGCGCGGCGTTGATTTCCGCCACTAAACATGCAATGCCTCGAAAAAAGGCGTAAAACGGTGAACGGATTGTCTTAACACTAGGTTCCTATGATTTCTGCGGCTACTTCTGCCTACCCTGTTATGTGCGGCAAAAAGCGTGAAGCTATAAAAAAATCTGACATATTTTTTTCAATAAACGCAATAAGCTGTAAATTTATCACTAGGAATCAGTAGACTGAGATGTTTATGCCTAATTCTCCTTTGCTAGTACAACATTAAGCTAAAAAAATCTTACAACGAATTGAATCTACAACTATCACATGTTCAATAAGACGTTTTCCCACTGCACTACGAAAACCTACATTATAAATATGTTATAAATATTACATCGCATGTACTTAAATTTTAATGGTTAAACTTTTATAATAAAAGAAAAATAATTGTTTCCTTATTAAGTATGCTAATGGTTATTGCGAGGTTGCTTCCTTTGGTCCTTTGTTGCTTACAAATTATATTTCTTTATAAATTTAATGTGATACGGAAAAAAATATTCGATTTAAATTTTAATCTACGTCAACTAGAAATTACTGGTTACTTTCAGAAATTTTGGGTGGGATTGTTATATAACACAGTTAAATAAACGAGTATTATACATAGACATATACTATAAAGACTATATGACATATACTTATACATCAATAACTTTTTATATATCTTATAAAATGTAAAAGCAAGTTAAACAAAATCAATTTTCCTTTCACATAGAAACAGAATAGTAAGCTGTTAGATCAATTTTATTTATAAAGTTGTTATAAATCTTGATAAGACTTATTTTATGTGTGCAGTTACTTTTCATTTGGTCCGTATACGTACATATACATATATTTTGGGGACGTTACGCAACCGAGTTTATGGAATAACACATCACCTCGCCAAATAGACTAAATTAAAATAAACAACCCTCAAGACGGGTTTTAATTTCAAATTCCGCTAAAATTGCTTAAGAATCTTTGAAGCTTTCGGAAACATTTTATTTACATTAGCTTTTGTTTAATTACTCGCCGTGTTGGAAGTTAATTTGTGAGGTTTTGTGAATTTTCTTTATGTGTATATATTTATGTATTGGTGTTGCAAATTTTTATAAATATTTTGTCTTAATATATTTCATGCATATATCGATATAATATTATAACGCAAATCTTTCGTTAGTGTGAATAAAGATATAGAACAGATACAAGCAAGATAATTAGTATTTTTTGTTGTTACGTAATGTAAAAACTTGAAATATGGCATGTAAGAGGGCTATGATGTTAAATTCATAAAAATAAAAAAATATGAAAAACTTTATCGTATCAAAAAAAAAGTGATGGTATTAATTTGTATTCAAAATGTTACAATTGAAAAATTTATATATTTTTCTCGGAAGATAATAAGAATATTACGATTTCAATATTTACTTCAGCATAAATTTTATACTGTACAAAAAATATATATTCTAAAAATTTCACTCATAAATTACAATACAATTCGATAAGTTTATTGATCTTAGCGAACAAAGAGACGGCGAGCTGAATAATGTTACTAAGAGAGACCGAATAAAACGAAAAGCAATAATTTAAAGTCGTTTTTCTTTGTTTTGTTCCAGATAATGCTTGCCACCTTCATTGATGCTCCACTGCCTTAAGGCAATATGAAAATCAGGCGAAGTGTAGATGTAAGGCTGATAGCCTTGTGTACCACTTGGATACTCGTCCCGGCTATCGCTTGCCCTACACAATGTGTATGTAAGTGGAAAAATGGTAAACGTTACGTTGAATGTACGGACAAATTGCTCAAAGCTATACCAAACTCACTTGACTCCGAAACACAAGTGCTAGACTTCACCGGTAATGATTTGCAAGTTTTACAAAAGGAAGCATTTCACAAACTCGGACTTTTGGACCTACAGAAAATTTATCTCCAGAGATGTCGGTTGCAGAAAATCGATAACCACGCCTTCAGGGGCCTCGCGAATCTAGTCGAGTTGGATCTCTCCAATAATTACATTACTGTCATTCCATCCACAAATTTTGTCTTTTTTCCATCTCTAATGAGGCTATCGTTGAACAATAATCCTATAACGGGTATTCGAACCCACTGTTTTCAACATTTATCTTATTTGAATACATTAGAACTGAGTAATTGTAAAATTGAGAACATTGAGCATGAGGCGTTCTCCGGGCTAAAGCATTTGGAATGGCTGAGGTTGAATGGTAATAGGTTATCGAATATTCAAGGGGATAATTTGTTTCCGGATACGTTACGGGGGATTGATCTGCAAAACAATAATTGGAATTGCGATTGTAATTTGAGAGATTTACATAGTTGGATATCGAATTCCAATGTGCCACGCACCGTTGAGCCAATATGCTCTATGCCGGACCGAATGAAAAAGCGTACAATCGTTAGTGTAAATGAATTTGATTTGGCATGTTTGCCAAAATTAACACCTACATCTATATATTTAGAAACGAATGTTGGGAACAATGTGACCCTGGAATGTATCGTCAAGGCCGTACCGGAGGCCAAAATACAGTGGTTTTATCAAGGACAGCTTATTAGGAATTATTCGACGTCCGCTGCGGCGCCTCATCACGTATTTTATGTGGAGAGCGGGGTTATAGATAAAAAGAGCGAGCTGTATATATTTAATATTGGAAACGATGATAACGGCACATATACGTGTGTAGCCGAGAACTCCGCTGGAAGGGTTCGTGCTAACTACACTATTAAAATTCTTGTGAAGGAGGAGCCCGTCGTTATTGTGGTCACGTTTCCTCACAGACATTTAGTAGTAATAATAACTATCATTTTTCTAATAATCGTATTATTAATAGCCATCATCGCAGTAGTTTTATTGAAATTCAAAACAGATACACGAAGTAGAAAGAAAAAAGAGAGCGGTAAGGACGTGGCTTTATGTAATCAAATTTTACCATCGAGTCGAAGTAATGGCTCATTACCTAAAAACAATGGAAGCGTTATAGTGAACGCGCACTCGCACCATGCGTTGCATTACACTGTTCAAACGAATCGAGATTACGAGTCGAGTGACGCATACCAAAGCAATAACATAAAAGGCTTTGTCGACAGAAATCCTGACCTAATTAGCGACGCGGAAACCGTCGCTAACAACGCGCAAAATGAGAACACTGCACTATCTGTATACAAAGCGCAAACAACTAGCGATACTTTTGAGGAGGAGACCGCATTTACAGCGCCAACTGTGCCGAGGCAAGTTACGTGGCAGGATCAACAGACTTTAACGAGTATGCCTCCAATGAGCATGCCACCTAACGCTATGTACCAACATTCGGCGGACGTGCATCTAAATCCAGGTTGCTTCCTAGACAGCGAAGGCTATCCATATGATTATGGTCTTCCAAAACACCCATGTCGACCACCTATGATGTCGAATTACTCAGTAGTTGGGCCATTTTATCAAACATTACCACACAATAGGCCAAAAGGACAAAAACTAGTGTGTAAATTCGCAAAAGATAACGAATTCAACGCAACCCCGCCGCCATGTGCCAATTTTGAAGTATTCAACGGTACGAACGTACGACGCACGCTGGAAGGCTATCCGGTTGCCAGAAATCGTCAAATAGCATTCGTAGGAAACGGTACCGTTTACTATAACGAGGAATTTGTGCCTTCGCCGCCTGAAGGCTACAAAACCGAGCCCGTACAGTGTTGTGCGCCCACAGAGACGTGTTCGAGTTGGAACCCCAAAGGGACATGCGCAGTAATGATTCCTATGGGAATGCCAGAAGGACCGGGTCGGTGTTACCAAGTGGAAACAAGGTGTGTAGATACTCAAACTACAGACGCTCGGATCCCGGGTGAGGGTACAGAAAATGTTTTGAAACCACTGCCGCAAGTCTCTAACGCTAAATGTGCTTCAGATATATGTTCCGAAAGCCCCGACGAGGGGTATGTGGGGGACGCGAACGACATCTGACGACGTCGTCACACCGATAACGCGTAAACAGGGCTATTTAGACGCTAATAAAGTGATAAAGCGACTGAATATAAAATATTATTAAATATTGTATATACGAATATGCTTGAGTATTGTAAGAGAAGGGCAGTGAAAGCTGTGTTTGAAGTCTGTGCTGCACAATCGTTCGAATTTAGATTTTAATTCTGTAAATCATAACGTTTTATACATACTCATTTCTATTATATTTTTATAGGCAATTAATTGTAAGCTGTAGACAATCCTATCTGGTTATTTAATAAAATTAATATAATTTTTTGCTAATTTATATATATATATATATATATATATATATATATATATATATATATATATATATATATATATATATATATATATATATATATATATATATATATATATATATATATATATATATATATATATATATATATATATATATATATATATATATATATATATATATATATATATATATATATATATTGTCTCTTTGTATATGTTAATTCTAGTCATTTCACAAGATCTATATATGTTTATATCTATATATCGTCGGCGTAGTGCAAATATCTCAAAATGTACTTTAAACAATTTAAACTGTAAAAAAAAATTGTCGTCGACGATTTTCCTATAATAATAATAGCTTTATATTAACGAAATAACTTATGTGATTTTAATGATCTCTATAGAAAAAATATTATTTTTTTTTTTCGATACTGTAATTCATAATGTATAACTTTCATACATACATAAGAACTACTTATGCATTTATTTAATATATATATATATATATATATATATATATATATATATATATATATATATATATATATATATATATATATATATATATATATATATATATATATATATATATATATATATATATATATATATATATATATATATATATATATATATATATATATATATATATATATATATATATATATATATATATATATATATATATATATATATATATATATATATATATATATATATATATATATATATATATATATATATATATATATATATATATATATATATATATGTGGTAAAAAGCAATAATAATAATATTCTTAAACATAGTAGAAATGGGAGTATTTAAAAAGTGTCATATACGTCATGTAATAATATATATTCATAAATACATTTTTGTAAGAATAATCATTTTTAGACATTTTGTATATTATTAATTAGACAATATTGTTTTTTATCCATTATTATTAACCAATTATATGTTATATATATTTAATTTTAAAAAATCTAAAATCTAAAAGTAATAAAGCCGATAAAGATGAACTCTTCAAGTTTCTAAATAAATATAAAATGAAATTTCACAATGTAAGTAGATGTAACCTTGTAAATAGATTGTAAATATTAGATTTACTACAACTTTTTCCTTTTTACGGAACGATGTAGAGTGAAAGTACAGATATTTTGCAACTTTTTATTTTATTGTAAGAATGTAAAAGATCACTCTATGCTTATATGCTTATATATATATATATATATATATATATATATATATATATATATATATATATATATATATATATATATATATATATATATATATATATATATATATATATATATATATATATATATATATATATATATATATATATATATATATATATATATATATATATATATATATATATATATATATATATATAGCATTTGCAATATTGTATCGTGTGCGAGGGTAAAATCAGGCCTGTACGGCGCCATACCCATCCCCTACGTTTGCAGATGTACCACCCCTATTTCCTATAGCCTGATCAAATAAATTTGATTCGATTCAATTACTCACTTAAAAATGTTGCTTAAAAAAAATACAATACATTATATATAACCCAAAAAATATAATAATATTTGTGTTGTATAAATATTTGAAAATAAGAAAGTATATAAGATATTAGAAAGAGAATCTAATAACTCAACTACGCTTCAAGCTATATATAACAAATAGCAGGGCAATGTCAAATGCTACGTTCCCTCCTTCCTACCTGCTTTCAATTAAATTCGACTCGTTGCATATAGACGTCCCAGCGCTAAGCATAATAAGCGAAATTTTCATATAAAACTTCTTTAATAGGTGCTTTGTTTTGAATTCTTTATTAAACATACTGAAGAACTGAATTTAATATTTTAACTGGAATACAAATTTATAGAATCACGAAAAGGACAGAGTGTTTTTTTCTAACCTGAGTTGCACTAGAAACCATTTAAGCGAGAGATTTTGCTTAAAATAGAAAATGAACGTTCGTAAAGGCTTTTTTATTTTAATTTTGAACGACATCAAGAGTTGGAATTGTTTTTTATTTATAATTAACTTTAATGAAAATTCGTCTAGTCTAAGTAACTTTATCATGGTTAAATTTATAACGTTTCTAGTTTTTTTTTTGGAGTTTTGATTAACTTTCAGTATTTAATTATTGTTTTGTTTCATTTTTAAATAACTTTTATGAAACTAGAAACTAGATCTAAATTAAAGTTGGAATTATATAATTATATATGGTAAATTGGGATGTTCGTAATAATTCATAAAAATCAAGAGTTTTGCTTCATAATCTCATTCATTAGTTTTTATTGTGAAATGTAAATCACAGAGAGTTTTCATTGCTAAATCTTTAGCAAAGACAGAGAACTTAGAGAGAATTCTAAATCCAAAAAGTAAAGTAAACGATCTATGGTTGTAGGGCCATAAAATGTGATAATTATTATTTACATATTTATTATAACTATTAGACTGCGTAACCGAAAGAGTACTATGACTAACTTTTGTTGTCAAGCAAAAGAATAATTTCCATTTTTTTGACAATTGCGAAAATAAGTTGATTTCCATACAATATACAGCATGATTAAATAAAAAATTAGCTTTAATGATTTCTTCACAGAAAAAGCTCAAAAAGCTCAAATACGTACATTTTTACATGCTGGCGTTGCAAAATATCTGTACAACATAAAATCGATATCAGGGTATCTCCCTCATAATAGACGCGGCGGTTCTGGCACTTGCTCTCAACAGATTTATTTTGTCACTTCTTATACTCGATTCTTAATGGAAATGCTTTTTAAACGTATAGTGTTTTGGCATTGCAAGAATAGTAATTTATTTTTATGATATTCTTTTGTATCTGCCTGGGCTTTGTGATGGGTGTGAATCTAATATTTATAAATTACGTAACGTAACGTTATAAGCCATTTTTGCAGAATTTAGATTAAGAGGCTATGCTAGTCTCTTATATTATTTTTAAATTTTATTTCGATGTACTACACATATGACCTAAAAACTCGCCTTTCCGTTCATGTAGGTTACAAGTCAATTTTCATTCTTCTAATCCCCAGAAGCTTCTAGGTGTGTGTTGGTTGTACGTATGTTGCACAGTAATAGACAAAATAAATAATGTTAAAAAATATAAAAATATAGAAGATTAATGAAATTCAATCAGAGACAAAATTTATAAAAATGTAAAAAATGCAAAACAAAGTGAGAAGGCCAGGCATTAGTTTGGGTTCCTTGAACATGATCTTAAATATTTGGCTTTCTCGAACACTATTTATGATATTGGAAGATTCCTCACGTGTGAGGGAAATTTACGCAAACGTTCAAGAAGAGAGACAATGCGTGAGAGATATGGTAACACTCTACTTAAAAAGAAAATAGAAGAGGTTTCAAAGCCCAATATATAAAATTCTATAGACGTAATATAAATTATCAAATCAATCAAGCAAAATTGAGTAAATATTTAATATAATATATTTCGTGTTTGGAAAATTGTTTAGAAGGGATAAAAATGGGTCGGTGGGAGCGTTACGAAGGGACAAAGAAACGCTAAGTAATTACTTCTTGTCCAACTTCAACAAAAAAAGGGTAGGATGTTGCCGCCATATTCATTAACTTGAAGGGATTTCGGCAAATCATGATATTCGCACAAGAAACACATTTTCGAGCAATATTTTTTATACATTATCAAAATAAATATATATTTATAAACATAGAACCATATTTACTCACGTTTTTATTTATATTAACATTGAAATCAATTTCGATAAAATTTTGGTTTCTCTATCAATAAATAAAGAAACAGAAATTCAAAATAAAAATCACAATTACTGGCAATGAATTCCACAACGCTTAATTTTCTTAGTTTACAGTTTAGTTTCTGCATACACATGTGAAGTCTACCGCAAGTGCCAGAACAATCAAAAAGGGAGTATGATTCTATCTTTCATAAGACATGACTTTTGTGTTCACAATGTTTGATACATAGCAATAAAATATGAATTGTAATTGTAGAATCGGCAGTGTCCACAAACATACATGCAATATGTGATCTATCATTTTCTTTCTTGAATGTAGTAAGTTCGATGCCGGAGACGTGCAATATTCACGACTGTTTTAATATTGCTTAGTATTTGTCATTTCTATGTTACATAATAATTTAATATAAACATATAACATACATATATATATATATATATATATATATATATATATATATATATATATATATATATATATATATATATATATATATATATATATATATATATATATATATATATATATACATATATATATATATGATCCAATTTGACAAAGTACCTAAAACTAACATATGTTGAATCATTTCTGGTCTTTAAAACTCAATTTTCAGAACATAGTAACTGATTTTTTTAAAAACATTAAATAGGCTAGACTCGATCTTCGGGGATATTTTTGTTATTTTCACTTCACGTAGCAAAATCTTAAAGAACTTACAGCGAAATTTTTAGTATAATAATTGCGTGAAGGAAAATTTCCGTTGTAGTGAAAATTGTTATATATGTATATTTTTCTTATCTAAGCACTGCCGATTTTACTTTAAAATTATTCAACGTCAGACTGGATCGATATAGCACAATATCACAACGTAACTCTTAGAAAAACAAATTGTAGATGCATGAATTTGGAATAAAAGTGTATTTTTATAATTGTCTTTCATTTCACTGTAGTACCTTGAATAGTTGAATTTCAATATTTATTTGTAAATCCTATACACATGAAAATGTCGCTTATTCTCTAATTATTTAAAATGATTGTTTAAAGCGCGGCTGTAGTATAGACAAACTTAATTAAGCAACGTGAGCAGACATGCGTCTTTAAACCTGATGGTTCGTGGGTTCAATTCCCACTTGGGGTATTTTCGCTTATTATTATTGTTTGTAATATTAGTATATATTTTAGATGAATGATATGTTTTTAACAATTATACATATTTCACTAAATATTACAACGTTAATAAAAACTAGAATAATGATTAGTTCTCTATTATTTTTTATTATATATGTGATGTCAAGATGCGAAAAAGAACAAAGGTAATGTCACTTAATATCTCTGAGTGCGATTAAATATATATAACTACATCTACATTAGCAAAAGAAGAATGTTGGGATTCATTTGAATGAAAATTTGGTAAGGTTTATTTTTATTTTGTACGAGCAGAAACCTCTTCATGTTTCAGTCGCTGTGATAATAATTTATATTACTTTTTTTCTTCTCTTTTCTTTTCTTCTAGCTTCACGCTTTATCCCGCATATTGCAGAGTAGGCAGAGGGAACTGCAGGAACCATTTGAACCTAGTATTAAGACACTCCGTTGCTTAGTTCCTGCTTTCTCCATCCCCACTTTCCGCCTTTTTCGAGGCATTGCGTATTTGTGGCGGAACTCAACGCCGCGCTTTGCCTAGTTGCCAGAGCGAAGACAATGGAAATAGAAAAATCCATCATCCCCGAGTGGGAATCGAACCCTCAAACCGTCGCGTTTACAGGCAGACGCTTACGCCTCTGCGCCATGACGGTCCTCAACTTATTAAATAAATAGTTCAATCGTATCGGTAATCTCTTATTTTTAAGTTTCGAATGCCGATAAATTTGTTTAGCTTAATATTTCTACTTAATTTGTCATAGAGTAAAACTAATACAGAGTAACCTCTTAAATATTCTTAAAGTAACCTTGTAAATATAAGTACATATAATAAAATTGCCTAGCATCGCACTAGGCTAATGGGTTTTACCTGTGTAAAAGAGTGGAGCAGATGCAGTCGAAACGACTTAGGCAATAACTTATGGCTTTATAGCCTTTCTCTATAAATGGACTGTAGAGCACAAAAAGGATATTTTCAATTTGAATCAGTAGTTTCTGAGATTAGCACATATAACTATACAAAAGACAAAACAAAATCACTTTACAGAATATAGAATTGGAAAACTGAAAAATGGGGAACGGAGTTTGAGCACTATTTCCCCATTGTCTATTTTATACAAAAAATAGTGATAAGTCACTAAATCCTATTATTTTGAATATACAATGTCGTGGAGATAAAAAGGTAATAAGCGTTTATGGCTCCCATATATTTAATCTTATGATGAATCTCTGTATAGTTAAATCTATAAACCAAGTTATAATATCCAGCAATAGAGATGCTATCGACACGACTTATAAGCAAACAAGGCAATAAAAAATAATGTTAGCATAAAGTAAAAAGGTATTTTTATATTAAATTTTATCATTTTAATATCTCAGGAGATCTAGCATACTCCATTGTATGTAAAAAAGTAATAATATTAACATAGATGAAGTAATCTTAAAATATATCTATTTTTCAACAATTTTAAAATAATAACAATAATAAAATGAAATTAAAAAATAGGATTATTAATACAAAAATTAAATAACCCTGAACAAACAAGTGTAATTCTTGAAATGTTTAATCATTACGTATATATATTATAACAAGAAATTTGTGATTAGGCAACTTTTAGTTTAACGTTTCAGAGAAACCGTCATATTAGAGAAATATTATAAGTGCCTATATTGTATAGATCAGTATTTGTTCCCAAAAATTCTATGAAAAAGCTAAATAAAGCACAAATAACAAAACTTAAAAGCTTATTTGGAGCTAAAAATACGCTTTATTTCGATAAATGTGTTTCTATTTCCTGGTATATATTCTTCAAAGCACTGTTAGTAATGAAAATATCGTATAAGGGTACTTAACGACAACGACCAAACTTACACCTCAAAGGAAAAGTTCTTGATAAATTAAGAAAGAAGTATATAGGGAACACTGTGCGCGGAGTTAATGGAAATTTAACATAAAAAAGGTCAAAATGAAAACATAGGCATATATTATATTGTAATAACTGTCGAGTTCTATCAATATTTAAGGCTTGAAGAGAAAGAAAGTTTAGTAAATAGTAATTTTGTATAGCTTTTCTTACTTCATACCTTATTCTATTGGTAGGCGAGTAAATTTAATACAAAACTATATATATATATATATATATATATATATATATATATATATATATATATATATATATATATATATATATATATATATATATATATATATATATATATATATATATATATATATATATATATATATATATATATTAAATCATACGCAGCAAAATATAAGATAATTTATTTCTGAGAAAAATTAAACTTAATTACGTTTATTTTTCATGTATAACTTGTTTATGGATTTTTGAAACGCTACGTCTCAAAACACAATATTATACCGTATATTTCCATTTTAATCGGAGACCAAACTTAACGTAGTTCAAACTTCGGTATGCCCTGAGAGGAAAGAAAGGCACGAATTACGCTTCACGAGACCAACGAGACCCACAGCCTCTTTGAAAAATGAAATTTGAAACTAAGTTATAAAGTAACTTTAGAATTATTAGTATATCAACTTAACTTTAAATATTCTTTTTAATATATTGAAAAATAGAGCATAAAATAAAAAAAAAAATAATATCTCTAGAACATCTTAACATCTTAGGCTTACTGTACGTAGCAATTAGTAGTAATTGATTTTAATTATGACAAATAAAATGTCTTAGTTCCAACGGTTCCTGTGGTTCTCTTTCCTTACCCTACTATAATCAGACTAAGATGTGAACCTATATACTAAAAGCTATAAAAAAGATATAAATTGTGCAATTTTCTATGACCGATTAAAAATTTAGTCTATAGAACCATGTCGGCACAATTCGACTTACGTGCCTACCTATTTCTATATGTCATAGAGGTTTTGAATCAACATACATACAGATATAGACAGCTAGGTAAGCTGATAAATTATTGGTTTTTAACTATTATTTCGCTCCCATTGTCAAAAGGAAATAACTCTATATGTGACCTATAGCACATTTTAAGTGATATATAAATAAATTATCAAGATATAACATATTAAGAAATCAAAAATGGTTAGGTATTTGTATTAAAGAACAATATCGAAAACACGTCTACAACAAGTTTCGGAAATATTCGGACACAGTTTCTCTTAATAACAATATATAAATTTCAGAGCAGCTCCCCTCCAATTGCCGTTGCCTATATGCAATAGTTTAGACTAACATGATTTAATCGATGCTAAAATTTACTATCTAACACAAGTATTTCTTCGGCTTATATATATATATATATATATATATATATATATATATATATATATATATATATATTATATATATATATATATATATATATATATATATATATATATATATATATATATATATATATATATATATATATATATATATATATATATAAGTATTTCTTCGGCTTATATTAAAATGTTTTTTCGGAGAAATCAGGAATGTACTGTGACACTCTGTTGGACCCAGGATACAGAAGTTTTTTCAAATCATTATATGTTGAGTGACTAAGATCAAGGTTTACGGTCATATATATATATATATATATATATATATATATATATATATATATATATATATATATATATATATATATATATATATATATATATATATATATATATATATATATATATATATATATATGACTATATATGATATATGATTTCTAATATATATATATATATATATATATATATATATATATATATATATATATATATATATATATATATATATATATATATATATATATATATATATATATATATATATATATATATATATATAAGTATTTCTTCGGCTTATATTAAAATGTTTTTCGGAGAAATCAGGAATGTACTGTGACACTCTGTTGGACCCAGGATACAGAAGTTTTTCAAATCATTATATGTTGAGTGACTAAGATCAAGGTTTACGGTCATATATATATATATATATATATATATATATATATATATATATATATATATATATATATATATATATATATATATATATATATATATATATATATATATATATATATATATATATATATATATATATATATATATATATATATATATATATAAGTATTTCTTCGGCTTATATTAAAATGTTTTTCGGAGAAATCAGGAATGTACTGTGACACTCTGTTGGACCCAGGATACAGAAGTTTTTCAAATCATTATATGTTGAGTGACTAAGATCAAGGTTTACGGTCATATATATATATATATATATATATATATATATATATATATATATATATATATATATATATATATATATATATATATATATATATATATATATATATATATTAGAACTTTTGAAGTTTTGTAATATATCCAATGCAATAAATGGAAAAACATGTTAAGTTTTATTGTTTCTTATTATTTACAGGCGCTTCGCCATTTTAGTCGTCGCGACTATGATGTGACGTATAATTTTATGATACATTTTTATGTATAACTAACTTAACTCACTTGCCAATATAACGATGAAACATTAACAGTGCTTCAAATACTCAAAAACATTCAAATATTCAAAAATATTCAAAAAACATTGATTATTTCCAAAATCCAGTATCTACATATGAGTAGAAAAAATTTTGGCGATCATGATAGGACAGGAGGATGCGTAATAATAATTACAAAAAAGGACAAGCTTAAAAGTATACGTGCGTGCAATACGTAAGTTGTTAAATCTACGTAAAAATGACATATGACAGAATTATTGCTCTTTGAACATTCTATATAAAAGCTCGCAAAAGTCTTCTATGAATAACGCACTGTGATCATTTCTTTGTTTTATTTTCTTCTTTATTTACATAAAACGGTTAAAACTTGACGTTAAATTTAAAATTAAATGATTATTAAGCTGATAAAATATTAGATCCATAGACTTTTAGATTTTAGAAATATTAAAAGTTAGTGAAAAGTAGAGAGCGAAATATCATATCACTTAGTCTCTCCACCTCTTTTTTTCTCTTCCACTGGTCATGAGAAATTCGTAGGAAAAATTAAATGATACATTTTACAAAAAGCGACTAACTTATAGTATTGTGGAGTTCAGCACACGACATCTATTTCGTATAAGTATTTTATCAAATGAATGACGATGTAAGTTCAAGGGGAGGGCTCGACCTCTGGACATCTAAGATTAGGGGATTTATCCCTTACACAAGGGTGTCTCTGGAGATGTTATTAGATGGACGAGAACGAAATATTTTAAATCATAATATAAGGATTTGTTTATTGAGATTTTTTATTTACGTTTTGGTAGGTTTAGCTGGTTCTGTTCATTTCGATTTTATATTATTAGAAGCAAATTTGTATGATGAAAATAATTTGTATTTTTTTTTGTTGGTTCTAGAACTGTAATAGAACCCCCACTCTTCCGTAACGTGTGTAAAATGAACGCTTTATTTTTCAATAAATTTAGCAAAATCATAAATTCTAAGATTATTTTGAAAAACATTGATCAAAATTTCAAATGTAAGAATTTATCTATTTTCTAGAATACAGAATTTAAGATAAAACGATATATTATAAATAATATTAGAGGACCGTTGTAGCGCAGAGGCGTAAGCGTCTGCCTGTTAACGCGACGGCTTGAGGGTTCGATTCCCACATGGGGAAGATTTTTCTATTTCCATTTTCTTCGCTCTGCAATATGCGGGATAAAGTGTGAAGATACAATATAACAATATAATTAAACCTTTAGCACTGTATAAATTTCAAATAACATCTCTTGGGATTTATTTATAACGTAACATTTCTAGTTAAAATGAGTATTTTCTTCAAAGCAGAAGCAATCAGCTACTAGGAGCTGCCGTTTGTAATTGCATTCATACGCATGACTGCGTTTCTGACTCGTGTTTTACAGGAACTTATATTAATATAGATATATAAAAATACTTACTATAGTCCCTCGGATTTGCTCGCTTGACTGTTTATTTAATAGTACAGAAGTTTTTTTTTTAGCTTCACGCTTTATCCCGCACATGGCAGGTTAGGCAGAGGAACTGCAGAGACAGTGAAGTGTGTTAAGACACTCCGTTGCTTAATCCCTGCTTTCTCCGACGATTTTCTGTTTGGTCGTGTGCTTGTGCATGGACACATTTTTGTATTGACGTGCGAAACACTGTATTTTAACTGTAGTCAGACAATGATTGCCAAACATACACAGTATATTAATAATTGTAATTTTAATTTAAATTTAAATAAGATCATGCCACAATGGGATTGATATGAGATTGATGAAAAATAATCTTCCCAGAATTTTTCACGCTTGTTTCTCTAAGGTCTGTGGCATTCACTTTAGTGAACAGGGGGTATTGTTTAGAAAGTTAAAAAGATGAACTTTGTATTATATATGTAAATAAAATATATGTAAATAAAATATTTAATTTGAATCTGAAGTTGCCAGATATTGCTATTAAGCAATAGCTTTTGTATATTTGTATAGTTTTATTTGATTTGTGTTTTAAAATTTTTTTTAGTTTCATGCTTTATCCCGCACATGGCAGGGTAGGCAGAGGGAATTGCAGGAACTATACGAACCTAGTGTTAAGACACTCCGTTACTTAGTCCCTGCTTACTCCGTCCCCGGTGTCCGCCGTTTTCGAGGCATTGCGTGTTGAGTGGCGGAACTCAACGCCGCGCTTTGCCTTAGTTGCCAAAGCAAAGATAATGGAAATAGAAAAATCCATCTTCTTCGACTGGGGATTGAACCCAGAAACCGTCGCGTTACAGGCAGACGTTGCGCCTCTGCGCCACGACGAAGAGTTATTATTATTTTAACGATATTAATAGAAGTAGCAATCTAATCAGCTTTTTATTTTTAGGTAGCTACGAGAAAACTATATTTTTGTCATACTTTATGAATATCCGGGAAGAAAATAAATTTAAGAATCTATTTCCTTTATATGTAAGAAAGTTTCGTTTGTCATTTTTATTGGATCAGAAGAAACATTACAGGTTATGACGCGCCGTCAGAAGACAAATAGATACTGTTCATTCGAAAAATCTTTTACAATTTCATAAAAAGTCGAGGATCAATTGGAATTCGAATTGATGTCCACAATGACTTAAATATTTTGTTATTTTTGTGTGTGTGTGTTTTTTTAATTAACATTTGAATGTATATAAAACATTGGCTAAATGTGATGTGGATTTCATATCAATTTTAACTTGAATTTAAATCATAAGCTTATGCTAACAAGACGTATCCAATAAACATATACGATTGATATGAAATTTACCAACAACAAAGTGTTGCCGAGCAGGATTGACATCCACACGAAAGGCAGGCAAAAACTGTCCTGTCATAGCAAAAACTAAAAAGTAAATATATTAATTTAACCTTCATGGCACAGAGGCAGTCTGCTCGTCTGCTTGTTAACGCGACGGTTTGTGAGTTCGATGCCCACTAGAGGAAAATGGATTTTTCATTTACATTTCCTTCGCTATGGATCTAAATCTATTCGCCACTGCATTAGTATGAGGTCCCCACTGTAATTAAGATTTAATTGTGATACCTTGAAATACTGTACAATCATCAGCCTCCGCGATTTCACCATTCAAAAGTACTTAATATTTTATTATTATCATTTCTTAAGTTCTTTTATATTTTTCGTATTGGTCGTACGAAAAATTACATTTTTATTTTTTTTTTTGATAGTAAATTGTTAACACTTACATTTGAGAGTGTGTTGTTACATTACATTTTGTTATCTTTTGATTTTAAAAATTACTGGCGGAGAGGAAAATTGAAATTAAAAGGTAATTCTAAAGTTTATAATAAATAAAGCAGTAAGCCAATAATTGACATGTAGATTTTAGGGGAACTAAAAAAATATAACAAATTTAATATTTTAAATAACTACAGATATTGTATAAAAAATTAAATATATGTTTTATTATACTTAATATTTACGATCTATTATATATAAAATTTATTAAACTAAACCGAAAATACTTTTATTAATCTATTTTTAAATAAAATGTTGTTATTTTGATTGCAGCCTACGTCGTGTGATATTAGTTACGTGGCAGTGCCAATACAGACACTATTAAATGTAACAAAAAAATAAAATGCGACATTATTTGATATCAACAAATATTTACAGTAAAATGTATAACATCAATATCGAAAATCAGGTAAAGCGCTTTATTTGTGATGTATTTGAACGTTGTATATATATATATATATATATATATATATATATATATATATATATATATATATATATATATATATATATATATATATATATATATATATATATATATATATATATATATATATATGTATATATATATATATATATATATATATATATATATATATATATATATATATATATATATATATATATATATATATATATATATATATATATATATATATTGTATATAGTAGTATTTAATGAACTACGCTCTGCTACCAGAAAATGTATATATTGTATATAATGAATGTAATGAACTGCGTTCTGCTACCAAAAAATGTATATAGTGAAACTACGCTCTGCTACCAGAAAATATATATTGAATAGTGGAGGGTAAGGTGTGCCGCATTTGTGGAAGCGTGCTGAGGGGGAGGTTATTTATTAATTATTTACTTTATAGTCGGTTTTAGGATAATAGAAATTGTACAGTACCTTATCTTCATAATTCACAACACAAACACTGATTGTTCCCGGCCGCCATGGAATGTTTCACTTGAGTCTTCTTCGCTAGGGGTTACTTGCACTATTATCTTTTGTAGGTTTGTCTTTGTCAGGTTCAATATCAAGAGGGAATACACAAAAGGGAAATCAAATAAGGCTGAGGGAAAATCACCGCTAATTAATATATCGACTCAGGAAGGACGTGCGCTCGCGTCGGCCGTCTCACGTGCCCCCTTTACTACTTCTCGACAACTACTGCTAACTACTACTGTTCCCGACCGCGCGGGGTGTTCGCACACGACTCTAAACTAGTCGGGGTTGCCATATATGAACAAACATATATATATATATATATATATATATATATATATATATATATATATATATATATATATATATATATATATATATATATATATATATATATATATATATATATATATATATATATATATATATATATATATATATATATATATATGTTGCTAACAGCTATTCTTTTTAATTACATATAAATGTAAATTATTAAAAAAATACGTTCTCATTTAACCTTTTGCTTTTTCAGCTATTTCAATGAATATAATGTGAAAGATGAGAAATTGTCGTTTACAGTCAATTCAGGATCAAATCGTTTTTTGATTTATTTGTTTATATATATATATATATATATATATATATATATATATATATATATATATATATATATATATATATATATATATATATATATATATATATATATATATATATATATATATATATATATATATATATATATATATATATATATATATATATATATATATATATATATATATATATATATATATATAACAGCTATTCTTTTTATTACATTTAAATGTAAATTATTAAAAAAATACGTTCTCATTTAACCTTTTGCTTTTTCAGCTATTTCAATGAATATAATGTGAAAGATGAGAAATTGTCGTTTACAGTCAATTCAGGATCAAATCGTTTTTTGATTTATTTGTTTTAACTTATTCAAGGCAGTTTCAGAATGATTAATTAGTTTTTTTAGTGAGAAAATTATTAATTCGAAGGTATGTCTTTTTCTCGGGAAAGTGATGTTTAAACAAGTTGATACATCGATGATTTTTACGTTAATTGATTCTCTTTAACTTTGTGAAAGTCATTAAATAAAAATAATAAAACCAAGAAAGCCTATAAAACTTCATCATAAAATTCTTCTCCTTGATGTAGACTGACTAAAATCGTTTTTTTTTTAGGCATTAGAGAAATGTAGTCTATAAAATTTAGTCATAAACTTCTGTCAACTTAAACGTTGGGAATGGAACCCAAAAGCATAAAGTTTGAAACTAAGTACTACCCCTTACGTCACGATGACATTAACATCAATATTCCTAAACAAAACTTCTGACTAGTGAGTAGATTTTAATTATTATAAATCTTTTGAATCAATTTATAAGCGGTGGCTTTACTTTGGTAATATTATATTTATTTATAAATATTGTAGCGGGAATTTTATGATCGTTGATACCCAATTTCATTGTTTCACACAGTTGAGTAGGTTATTACAGTTCTTCAAGAGGTCAACAATGTTTACTACAAGGCCATTTCCGTATTTCTTACAGTATAGTTGTACATCAGGTGTTTTACAGCTGTTTCGTATTAATGTATTATCCATTTATCAAAAAAGTATATACCGTGTAAGTGGGTAGGTAATGTTGGGAGCTGTATCACGTATATATTTATTATTTTAAATTTTCTCCACTGTAAATTCCAGTAAAATGAAAAACACAAGCCACAAGCGTTTAGTTAAACAAGTAATTAATATAAGCAAATGCTGTATCAGGTGTTCTCCAGACTAAAACATCGTTTAGAGCACATGTAGATTTCCATACAACTTTAATACATTAAATATTCTATTTAATACTAGACTACGAGTCGCGTAACTTTAAATGTTTATGGCAAACGCTAGGTATCGTTAATTATATAGTGTAAGATGACGGTGTGTCACTGAGATACTGGTGTTGTAGGAGAATGTGATAAATGTTATAGAGTATTTAGTAGTACCGTTGACATAATACGTACAAAAATAAAACTAGCTCAAGAATGTGTAAAATAAAACCGAGTATCGGCTAGGTAGTGAGAAATGGATTAATAAAAGCTAGATTGCTTGATAGATTGATCATTTGCTAATAATATGTACATCATGCTTTATGATGATTTAAATTTAAATATCGTCGTGGCGCGGAGGCGTAGCATCGGCCTGTAAAAGCGACGGTTTGTGGGTTCGATTCCCACTCGGGGAAGATGGATTTTTCGATTTCCATTTTCTTCGCTCTGGAAACTAGGCAAAATGCGGCGTTGAATTCCGCCACTCAGCACGCAATCCCTCGAAAAACGGCTGAAAGCGGGGACTAAAGCAACGGAGTGTCTTAACACTAGGTTCGTATGGTTCCTGCAGTTCCCTCTGCCTACCCTGCCATGTGCGGGATAAAGCGTGAAGCTAAAGAACAAAAAAAATATATGTATCTTTTAAATTAAATTTAAATATGCATATAAACATAATAGCAAAACAATAAAGTAAGGATTGAATCAAGTAACGTAATTGTAAAGTAGGACATTATTACAATATTTCATTAATGATAGCGGAAGGTAATAAAAAATAAAAACTAATTATTGCTTAAAAAATAAGACTACAAATTAACAATACAAAGAGCCTAAAGCTTAAAAGCCTTAGTTTTTGCTTAACCTGTCTTTATTTTTTACTTCTTTCGGAAATTCATAGGGCAATATAGAAGGTATTTCGCTTATTTACCAAAAGTACTACACATTTACTACTACTACACTATCTCTAATATTTTAACATTTTTTAAATAGATCCAATATTTATCACCAAAAACGTCAAATATGACAAGTTTCGTTTAGTTAATTTCAACCTCAACTGCATCAGGTGTTCCGCATTTTTGGGAGTATCAGAACGATCGCATTTTAGACTCAATTTTCCTCTTTCATACATACATATCTGTATACTGTTTGCTTTCATCCAAGGCTTTGTTTATTTGTTCTACTTTGTTAAAATATAAATATAAGTGTTAAAATGAATTACAGCGGAAACTAAATGAAAAATAATAAAGCTAATTATTTCTTAAAGGTAGTAAAAATCCTACGACCGTCGTGGCGCAGAGGCGCAACGTCTGCCTGTAACGCGGCTAACGCGACGGTTTCTGAGTTCGATCCCCAGTTGGGGAAAATGGATTTTTCTATTTCCATTTTCTTCGCTCTGGCAACTAAGGCAAAGCGCGGCGTTGAGTTCCGCCACTCAACACGCAATGCCTCGAAAACGGCGGAAAGTGGGGATGGAGTAAGCAGTGACTAAGTAACGGAGGTCTTAACACTAGGTTCATGTGGTTCCTGCAGTTCCCTCTGCCTACCCTGCCATGTGCGGGATAAAGCGTGAAGCTAAAAAAAATCCTAATGTAATTTAAAATATATACCTATACAATGTACAGTACATACAAAGAGCCTAGAGTTTAACAGCCTTTAGTTTAGTTTAGTTTAGTCATACATGAATACAATCTATATTTATAAAAGCTGCCACCTTTATATTGTAACAGTATAATAAGCACAATCTAAGTGTAAATTTATTCATTTGGTTAGTTAAAAGACATTTTATTAAGAATCCACATATGTTTGTGTATATTTATATTTAAAAATATTTTGTTCAACGTTATACACTATATTGTCACGTAAATTGATTCATTTAGTTAACATACATACATCGCTTTTCTGTTAAGATATCTTAATTAACAAGAGAAATACCTTCTATATACATGGTGAAACATTACGGTCGTATTGAAATCGATATACGATTGTTACTATTATATAATTTGACACGTTAAATTGTAGTTATAGGTCTTTTTCCCTTTAAGATTTTCTGTATATATTAGGGAGGAGAGACTAGTATTACTATTCTGATTTAGAATTGCATGCCTCCTTACATTACATGCAGTCTTAGTCTTTATCACACCCCCTGCTTGAGATATACCTCCCCCAAGGATTTCCATGTTGATGTATCTTGAACCATCCGCATCTAGCGTTTTCCATGGTGATCCATCTTAAGCTATCCATCTAAGCAACTATAGTAACTAGATTACTTTTTTTTCATTTTATTAGTGAAATAGGTTCGATTCCTACTCGGGAAAAATGAATTTTTCATTTTAATTTTTTCTCTCTGATAGACAAAACTTGGCGTTGCACTGCAAGAAAAGGCAGAAAGTGGGGAACGAAGTGTCTTAACACTAGATTCCAACGGTTTCTACGCTTCCATCTACCTACCCTGCTATATACGAGATAAAAGCGTGAAGCTGTAAAAGAAGACTATCTTGTTTACTGTAGTTACGACGTGTCAAGTTATCGTATATATACATAAAATGTCTTTAAATATTACTAATTCGTAATGGCTTAACAAAATTGTAACTAAGCAACAATCTACATTGCAGCGAACCCTCGATGACGTTGTATAAAACACCCCTAGAAGTTGAAACACTGGGACGAGGAGGCTTTTTTTGAAATAAAATATTTGAAAAAGAAACTTCTGACACAAATCAAAGACAAGAACAAAGATACTTTCATTCTTATGATGTATTTATATTCATATTCTTTAACATACATACATACATACATAACTTCAGGCTCTATCCCTAGCGGGGTAGTCAGAGAGAACGGAGCGCCAAACGCTGCGGTCCCTGCATACCTCTTTCGCCTCGTCCTCTGTCATTTAACGTGTGTAAATATACGAGTAATTGCTTAAGCTTCTGTAATTGTATGTTAATTTTACTATAGATAGTTGAAATGGCACTTAATACCATGGTAGTATCTGATCAGATTATGTGATTTTTTAAACTTAGCAATATCCCGCATATAAGATACGATAACGATACGATAAGAAACGGAAACCTATACTATTAAAGACATTTATTCATTTTCCGTCGAGGCGTTGCGTGTTCAGATTCAAATGTAAAGTCACACTTCGTCGTGTTAATAGAAAGAAAAATTAAAATTATTTGGTGGAAAATGGGCAACGGAGCGTTTTAACACTGTAACAGAACAGCAGTGGGAACTTTGTTATCTTGTTGTACGTAGGATATATCCTACATACAACAGGATATTATATTTATGTCATTTTTAATATTTTGTTCATTTAATTCTATAATATATAAATAGACGAAGAATCAAAATAAGATTATAGATCGGACATTACATTTGGAACAAGATGATAAATATGCTTGTACTCTCTCCGGGCATAAACCCAAGTAATTTCATACGGAAATGAAAGCCAATCTTTTCTTGGGACTATATATATATATATATATATATATATATATATATATATATATATATATATATATATATATATATATATATATATATATATATATATATATATATATATATATATATATATATATATATATATATATATAAACAGAACATTTTTGTATTACATAATTTACAACATATGGTTTTCGATATTAGCCGAATAGTGTGCCATATTATACAAAACATGCTTGTAAAACTTGGCTTTGACAGTTTGAAAAAACAGGACCGAACATTATGAACTTTGAACAAATAAAAATTTGGTGTATAATATAACCGTATACATCAATTTATCATTTGAAATTAAATATAAAGATTTCACTCATTTTCATATATATTTTATAAAAGCACCCCTATTATATGAAGGTATATATGAAGTAAGTATTATCATAAAAATCGAAGGTACTCTAGGAGACGTAACCTCTGAGTAGAATATACCGATCGATGCCCGATGTCAGTCGTCCCACTTTGATTAACGGCACCCTAACCCTCCGACCTCTGCGATATCTTAATGTTTTATTCGATTGCTTGAACACGCAAAAGGGGCTCTGACAGATTTATTTTAGTTTTCCAGCTAAAACACGGCTGTAATATCCGTCCTGAAAACGTATTGGATTTTCGAAATTATATTTTACTATATATTCAATTAAATTGTATTTTAAGGACTTGTATTTTGAGTACGTTTAATTTTATATATTATATTTATAATTTACTTTTAGTAAGATTGAAGCATTAAGAAAAATGGAAGATTTTTATAGATTTCAGTGATGAAGTTGATGTAGCGATTGTAAATAATTACATATTGTCTAATCAATAATTACACATTGTCTTCAAAAATGATGATATTAATCCACTTCTCCGATTGAGAATCAAACCCGCAACCATCGTGTAGGTATTCAAACACATATCTCTGCATTGTGACTACCTACATAATACTTAAGGTTGTTTCATATAATTTACACAATATGAACACGATATTTGTGGCAGTTTTATAACTATAAATGATTCAGTAACATGAAATTAGAACGCCCGAAACTGGCCTACTTAAGCTGTTTCGTGTTATATGAATGGAAGTTATTTCTAATTTTATACACATCTACTCTCTCATTATTAAACGCTGGACCTTCTCGCTCTTTATTCACTTCGTTTGTAATTATGATTATACATATGTTATTATTATTTTGAAATATTCAGAGCTATGAAGTAATGCCTTTATAGTTTAATAGGAATTTTAATTTTATCAGACATTTCCATTTCCATTTCAATTTGGTAGAAGCTTTTTAAACTAATATATGCTTAAATTAAATTAATAAGATATATTTGTGTCCAGATGTAATAAATGAGAAAGGCAAGTGAGGGTTATAACATGGTAAGGGAGAGTCATAGCTCCGGAGCATAACTCCTGCTTGCTGCATTAATGCTTTGGAAGATTTATTTAAAACGCTAGCTTAGATCGTCTTTAGAGTCAATGTAAAGGGTAAGTGCACTTCAGTCACACACTAAAGCTATCATACCACAGCAGAATCTCTGAAACCGCAGAGCCTAGGTTTCAATATCAACTAGAGCAAAACTCAGATAGTAACCAACAAGTGCGTCTACTCGACAGATACAAAACTCAGATAGTAACCAACAAGTGCGTCTACTCTTGACAGTTATAAGTGAATACATCTGCATAGGCTAACTATTCAGCTTGATAGGAACAACTTTAAGATTAATCCAGCTAGTTTGGGCAGCGTTTGGCAAGCTGCGTCGAATATTCTCTTCTGTTATACCGCAATGCCTGAAGATGAAAATTTTCCATCAGTACCTTCAGACCAAAAAGTGGACGCTGACAGAGGTCCTAAGTTTTAAGTTGAAAAGTGTCCAGTATGCTATAGCTTATGATTGAAATATCTTTTGGGAATAAATAAAATAAATCACTATCAAAATTAATACGATTAAGTGGCATTAGGTTGATGTGTCTATTAAAGGAACATTAGCTATTGGAGCAGATATTTCTATGAGTGGAGGCCAAACAGCGTATGGTGCCAGCTCAATGGACCGACGAGACGACGAGAGAAGGTTTTGACTGAATGTGGAGGAAGGATGAGGAGTACCTCCAGAAGTGAAGATGAATTGATCGTCGAGTGACGTATTAGTTACAATATAGTTTATTTAGTCACAAAAGAGAAAAAGAAAATATTTTTATATACAGACGCTGGGTTGGGCATCATAGATGCGTGGTATTATGTCAATTAATAATGTAACTAGATACTACGTATACAATATCCCTAATATTATTTATTTTCAGTGTTTACTGAAACTTATATAAATTGGTATTAGATTTCGTTATTATTTATGTTATTATAATATCAGTTTACAATTAAGTAATAATTGCATGAAACAAAATAAGTTTGGTGTCTGTAGTCTAGCACATGATACATGGTAGCTGGGCATGATAGATGATAGATGGGATTTCAATTTCATTTTGGTAAAAAACTAAGGATATATTTATTTATTAAAGTCCAGTAACTATTGGGAGCGCCGTCGATCGACAAATTCAAGACAAAATCAAGTCGTTAAATGTTCTAATAGTGGAAAATAGTAGTAGATAGTGTATAGTATACATAATGCTGAATCGCTCCGATTCTTTCCTCTTTGTATACTGAATAAGCAAAATGTCTAAGTTATAATTAGTTTTCAATTTGAATTATTTGTAAAAATTTGTAGTTTTATTTCATTTTTACACTTAGTCCGCATATAGGCTAGTATATAGCAAAAAAAGAACTAGTTTCAAGACTCTCCATTCACGAACGAAAACTCGTGTTCTTGCCAATGTTAGGATATTGTCAGACATAATAAAACATAATATAAATGTAATTATCTTTTCTAGTCCGAAATCGAGTAGTAATAATCCGTAATAGGAAATCGAGCCCAGGTTGCTTACAACCGAACGTTGTCGCACTACACTCAGACGGCTTATAATATAAAATTTGGAATAACTAAGACAATAATTTATAAAGAATTGTTATTTCTATGCGAAAGCTCTTGATAACCTAATTTCTAATAAAGATAATCTCTTTATTTGGAAGTAATTGCTCCTTGAGAAAGAAAATCCTTTTTTATAAATATCACTTATATAAATAATATGGAAAAGTAAAAATACTCTATACACTAGAGTAAGTTTTGTCGTTAATATAGCCATCATTTTTTTCATTTCTTGGTAGAAATCGTAGCTTAACGCTGCGTTATTGGATGTAAGTATTATAAGCTTGTTAGTTCGAGCACGCTAATATGAAGAACATTTTTAATTGTTTTTATTACTGTTCCAAATCGAAATATTTATAAAGATGCATTAATTAACCTAGAAAGTTATCATTATTATCGTTTCCATTGTACCTACAATCAGAGTCATCTCGAGCTACTTAACTAGTTTAATTTGATACAACACATTCGTACCACCAATACTTTGAAAAGTAAAAATTCATTTTAAAATTACAGACGTAGCAGTATACGAATTTATTGCTTTCCAGATAACTGAATATTGCACTCTAGTCAACCAGACTACTATCGAAATTATATATAACAATAATTTTAGCTTCACGCTTTATCCCGCACATGGCAGGGTAGGCAGAGGGAACTGCAGGAACCATATGAACCTAGTGTTAAGACACTCCGTTACTTAGTCCCAGCTTACTCCGTCCCCACTTTCCGCCGTTTTCGAGGCATTGCGTGTTGAGTGGCGAAAAAAAAAAAAAAAAAATTTTAGCGAAAAAATAAATAAAATCGTAATAAATAAGATATTATAAATGTTTACATTAAATAGGATAAGCTAACTTAGAGCTTATTGTCGCTGAATGGGGAATAGAATAACAATAGTCGTTGGTTCGATCCCCACTTGGGGAAAATATACTTGATTATTATATAAATTATATTTTTATTATATCTAGTTAAAACTAAAACGGTCTTAATGATTTTAGATTTTCCCACAGGGATCTGACCTACTTAAAAAATCGAAGAGATCCCCCCTATACTACAAAAATATTCTGGAATCAATTATTTAGTAAAATGTATAATGTTACTTTAGTAACATTTAACGCTTTACTTTATTAAACGCTTAATTTTTTTTTATTTTACAAAAAATAAAATTTTTAAGTATGTAATGTGAAACATGTGGAATTCGCCCTTAGAGATATTTAAGATCAAACGAAGTGTTTCAAATTGCTATCTTTTAATCTATCCTATTCAAATAAGGCAAATTTCAAAATGATTCATACAATTACGTTATAGCTATTTTGTGAAAAACTTATATGGGAAGAGATTAATATAATTTATAATTGTACAGTTCAGTGGTCAAAATAAACCCACAAAGCCTTGAAAGGCAGAAAGGAATCGTGGGAACATAGTGGTAATACACTCCGTTCGAATGTCTTAATGCTAGGTTCCAACAGTTCCATATGTTCCCTCCCTCCTGTTACCCTGCTATGCACGTGATGAAGTGTAAAGCTAACAAAACATAGCATTTATCTTTTAACTATGACTTACGATATCCTAAAATTGAGATCATAATAAAAAATAAAGCACAAAGTTCACAAATCAAAAATATATTAATGCAGACAACCTATATACTTAGTCATAAAGACCTGTATCTCTTAAAATCAACTTTATACTTAAATAAAAACATTTGAAGGCAGCGGGGGCAGCAAATTTTAAAGTTTTTCTTGAATTATTTTTCCATCCTCAGTGTGATTTAACACTTTAAAAATCATAAAAATATAAAACCGACTTTTTTAGGCGTCAGAGAAATATAATTTTGATGGTCCAATATTATTACAATTCTCAACTTTTCATACTAACTTCCTTTATTCTCTTACCTGTTGATTTCATAATAATATTTAATAGCCTAACATTTTCTTACTTGCATTTGCTATTAGAAACATGACAAATGTCGCGCTTCACGCTAATTAATATAACCGTTGTCGTTATAAGCCTCTTGTGATGATCTTTTGCTTTTATTTGAAGTGGGATATAACTTCTTGTATACCCTTCTGTTTTTTTATTGTTATGATTTTAACATTTTTGTTATTTTCTTGGCTGGAATGTCAGTAGAGCACTGCTTTAGCTTGGAAATGGATGTAAGCCTGATAAGGAAGTGTACTCTTTCTATCAGTAAACCTTATAAAATGGTAAACTATTTTTTTCCCAAATTATCATATACAAGTTCCCAAGTTATAGTATACACAAAAAAGATATAAGCGATGAATGAAGAGCTTATTTTTTCAACGTTGAATTTTTTACGTCCGATACATCCTTTAACGTAACTTTAACGAAGCGCAGCAATGCCTTTAGTGGAATTGTACAGTTGATTTTGTTACATAAAAATAACACTATATTTCATTTAAATTTTACTTTGTATGCATGAAATATTTGATATATTCCATAGTAAATGAGATAGAAAAGATTCTTTAAATATATTATTTAATTTATATTATAATAGAACAGTAAAAAGTTAATCTCTGTCAATCTCTTTGTAACATATGAATACGATATGAAACTGAGTTTGTAATTTTGACTGTTTGCTTATTAGTTTATAGGAATAGGCACTTTGAAACAATTGGATTGCTATTTTCAATAAAAAAAATATTTATTGTTTCAAACCTGAAAATGTAATATGTCTGCTAAAAACAATACCCAAATTAAAACATTGTACGGAAGAAAGAAAAGGGGAAGTAGATCTTTGTTGGCTCACAAAATTTATTTACAAGAACTTTTTAAAGTTGCCGAGAAACAGTCGCGAGTTATTGCATAAATAATTCAAACGAAGACACTGCTGTGGCGCAGTTGAAATATGTACTGGTAAAACAGACGGGTTCCAGGTTCAGAAATCGTAAATAATTACTATTAGAATAAGTAATATCTGAAGTGACATGTACAAAAGAGATCTAAAATAAGAACGAGAGAAATACATCTGCCTCTGCTAATCATTACGAGAGATGATCCCCAATACGTTCTATCGTACATGATATAAAACGATTTGTGCTTAAAAAAAATAATTTTAATATTTAAAAGTTCAATTTAAAATTATTATAAAAAAGTAATTCCTTCAAGTGAACCCACAACCAGGTTGTAAGAGCATAAGTAAAAGGCAGAGACTATCTTATTCGACGAATATTTTCTAAATTGCCATTCGTCTGTTTTCTTTTATTAGAAAAAAAACATGATAAAATTTCATACCAAATAAAATTACTTTCCTTTCCATTCAATATTTATCTTCAAATCAAGTTGATTTATTCAGGATTTGCGGTAACTTGAACGATCGTTGACATCACGCGGTATCTAGTCACAATTTTATTAATGATATATATATATATATATATATATATATATATATATATATATATATATATATATATATATATATATATATATATATATATATATATATATATATATATATATATATATATATATATATATATATATATATATATATATATATATATATATATATATATATATATATATATATATATATATATATATATATATATATATATGTATATATATATATATATTAAACAATTATAAAATAAAAAAATGTTAAGTTAAAATAGTTATTATAACAACATACAAAATAATAAACTCTTAAGTTTTCACGATTGTTACACATTTCTTCACCCATCAAGAAATAAAATCTACATCTTATAAATTTCAATTAAAAATGGCCATCAATGTACAAACATACGTATGAACAGATAACCAGATACATAAAATTTGAAATTGGGCGTTCGTGTTGTATTACTATATTTATATTAAACGATTCTACCGAAATGTACAGAACTTTCCTACTTCCATAGTGAAAATAAAGTAATATTTAAATAATATGATGTATTTTATTTTTGTAACAAAATCAACTGTACAATTCCACTAAAAGCATGACTGTGTTTCGTTAAAAAATTACATTATTGGATTTATCGAACGTGACATATTTTATCGTGATATATTTGTCTTTGAAATAAAGAAGCTCTATATATATATATATGTATATATATATATATATCTATATATATATATATATATATATATATATATATATCTATATATATATATATATATATATATATATATATATATATATATATATATATATATATATATATATATATATATATATATATATATATATATATATATATATATATATATATATATATATATATATATATATATATATATATATATATATATATATATATATATATATATATATATATATATATATATATATATATATATATATATATATATATATATATATATATATATATATATATATATATATATATATATATATATATATATATTTATGTTTATCAATTTTTCAATAGCTTGGGAACAGGCTTTAATAAATATTTCTTAGTTAGCAAGCTAGCTGGATTCTTCTAAAATTTCATTTCAATTATCAATCTGAATAGTTAGCCTGTGTAGATATATTCACTAATAATATATTGAAACCGAATCACTGCGCAAATGATTCTAGGCTTCGCAGCATTTTTTATATTTCAGTGACCCTTCTGTGATACCCAAAACTTGCCGTTTACATTGACTCCTAAGGCAATCTAAGCCAATTTTTAAAATATGACATTCCCTTATCACACTTTACAACTTTACTCTTCAGCGTTCATTTCTCACATATTTGCTGCAAAAAAGGAGAAGTTTTATTTATTATTTTATAACTTATACTTTTATAAATATTGACACAAGCATATATTTTTTTATTGAAAAAGCTTCAACCATATTATAACTGAAGTGTATGATGCAATTAAAATTCTTATTAATCCATAAAAGCAGTACTTATGAAGCTTTGAATATTTGAAAATAATAATGACATACGGTCATAATTACAAAGTGAATAAAGAGCAAGAAGGTCGAGCGTTTAATGATGATAAAATTAGAAATAACTTCCATTCAAATAATATAAAGTAGCTTAAATAGGCCAGTTTTGGGTGTTCTAATTTCACGTTACTGAATCATTTACAGTTATAAAACTACTACAAATTTCATATTCGTACTGTATGAATTATATTAAACAGCCTTAAATATTATAAATCGTGATGCAGATGCACAGTGTTTGCCTACTAACACGATGAGTGCGAGTTTGATTCTCACTTGGGGAAATAAATTAATATAATTTTCTCACTTTTACGTTAAGTTTCGCAAAAAAATATTAATTAAAAATTACACAAATAATTAAAGTAGTATAACGCAAAGCATAACCTGGAAACCAAACAGCAAGACTGCAATTCGTATATATAAATATATAATATAGTTTTAAATAATATTAGAAGAAAAATTATATTACTTTCTCACTTTCACAAGATTCATTTGTAGGACATGTGTAGAGTTTCTCTTTGCTTACTAATGACCCGGATATGTTGGGATATGAAACTAAACAAAATTAATGCTGACTTAAATTCTTAATCAAAATTTAATCGACTAACTGGGTAGTTTCAGTAGAGCGAAGATAATTACATTTGTCTTCACTGTTTGAAAATTCATTTGGAGATCAGTTATTTAATCCGCTTACAATCATTTTAATGAAAGCATTATGTCTGAAAAATTGTAATTGTTTCATCAAATGATATTTATATAACAACACGCTTTTTCTATATTTACCAAGATGGAAATCTGAAGTAAAAAAAACTACTGCTAAAATTCTTTGTACCTCACTTTACAGCAAATATTTTGCAAATTAAATTAGAAATTACGATATGACTTCACATAAATATTTCACTATTTGCACTAGTCTCGTCTCTATTTCTAAGTCATTTCTAATAAATGAGCTTTTCGTTTTACGTTCTCTAGTAGTCTTTTTTAGAAATATATTTTTTCATTATTCGATCTTGTCAGGTGACATATTTATTTTGACCACTTTGCTCCAGTAGGAAATAATTATTGCACAGCATTGTCTGACACTAAGATCTCTTGTAACTTTTTTTAGCTTCACGCTTTATCCCACATATTGCAGGGCAGGCAGAGGAATCTGCAGGATCTATATGAACCTAGTGTTAAGACACTCCGTTGCTTAGTTTCAGCTATCTCCGTCCACACTTTCCGCCTTTATCGAGGCATTGCGTGTTGAGTGGACTCAACGCCGCGCTTTACCTACTTTTCACAGCGAAGAAAATGGAAAATAGAAAATCCATCTTCCCCGAGTGGGAGTCGAACCCACAAACCATCGCGCTAACAGGCAGACGCTTACGCCTCTGCGCCACGACGGCCCTCATCTTCTAACTTTAATCTTTTAAATCTTCATTGTCCTTGGTTAAAAATACAAAATAACCCTACCTTAAATTGCCTCTGTTAACCTCAAATTAAAATTAATAAAAAATTAGACAATAATTTGAAAAACCCATTTATATTTATCCCTTTTATGGAAACGCTCACAATTTAGTTAAGACTGAGACAGTCTTTAGAGCAATGTAAAGCCAAAGCAGAAATGTAAAAGCCTTTCAGTAGTAAACGTGAATACTATGCTTGATACTATCCTGGAAATTTCACTTAGATTGTTTTCTCTTTGTACATAAGTGTGACAAAGGCTATATCTAATTTAATAGCTGGATTTACCATACTACAAAGTTATATTTTTTTAAGACAAATTTTGATAACAGTAGTATTTAATATTAATATTCATCAAAAAGCTTCGAAGAAATACCGATTTATTAAAATATAAATTATTAAAAAGTTTTAAGCTTAACTATGTACACCAAAACTGTTAATTGACTTAGATAGCTTCACGTTTTATCCCGCATATTGCAGGGTAGGCAGAGGGAACTGCAGGAACTATATGAACCTAGTGTTAAGACACTCCGTTGCTTAGTTCCTGCTTTTTCCGTCCTCACTTTCCGCCTTTTTTGAGGCATTGCGTGTTGAATGGCGGAACTCAACGCCGCGCTATGCCTAGTTCTATATATATATATATATATATATATATATATATATATATATATATATATATATATATATATATATATATATATATATATATATATATATATATATATATATATATATATATATATATATATATATATATATATATATATATATATATATATATATATATATATATATATATATATATAAAAATGATATTTTAAAGGTAAAATACAACAGACAAAATAATAAATTCTTACATTTTTACCATTTTTATACATTTCTCTACCCGTCCACCTGTCTACCTGTGACCACGGACTACTGCAAAGTGTTCGAAACGTCGGGTTTCAAAAAATATCAATACACGCGATTACTCCGGTTAAATTGTTTTATTTAAAACATACAAAATATATAAAATAATATGAACGTAGAATTTCTTACACAGACTCTCAGTAGTTTCAATAAGACCACGAGGCCAAAACTGCAGGTTCACCCTAGTGTTGTATGGTTCCGTTACAGGTCAGCAATTATTTATTACAAGTAATTTTTGAAATAATGATATATAATAATTTACTAGTAAATTCGTTGTCAGACAGAATACAAAGGATATTTTTTACATTTGTAATATTAAATGTTATAGTTATGAGGAAAAAGTTATTTAAAAACGAATCGGGATTAAAATTAAAAAGCCAACAATCTCCTATATATAAAGTAAGACCAAAATCTACATAACAGTAACTGTCTTTACTTAAAGTCCGCAATTTTGCGTTTAAGCTCGAACAGTTTGAAACCAGTGTCTTATTTACGTACACTTGTCCACTATTCAAGATTGACATTTGACATTCAAAGAAGTTACTTAACTATTTGTTTTGTTTAACATTTAGTGAAATATAAAATATATCAGGATAAAGTATTATATAACCATTCATACCACTGGACATGTCAGTAAAAAGCGACAGTAAAAAGACAGACAGATTTGCTCACAAGAACTTCGTATATATAAATTGTAAAAAAAATTGTAATTTAATGCATTCAGTCAAATTCTTAAGCATATACTTCTATGACTTCTGCGTTAGTATCTTAAATGTTTAAAGAGACTACTCTTGATAATTTATTTAGACATATCAGTAAAAAGCGACATTAAATAAGAGATTTCTACAATGTGTGATTAGCTTACAAGATCTTTCTTATATATATTTATATTAAAAATAGATGGCCAAAAAATAGAAGACCTACGTGATTTAATTAATGGAAAATTGAAAAACTGTAAATCTGTACATTCAGTGAAATTATTAAATATATGATTTCTGCATTAACATCCTAAATATTAAAAGAGACTACTCTTGATAATTCATTTAGACATACTGTCGATAACGCAGCTCCGATCTCCGACCGACGTCTTCATTTGACGGGAAACAGTTTTATTGCTGTGTTTTTACATAAATATCCCATAAAACTTATTTATTACGAACCCGAGTAAGTCCGATACTGTTCTTCTTAAATATGTTGATTTTTTCCTTCGATAAGAAGCGTTTCTTTAATTGAAGATTTTTATTTACATCGACATCTTTTCCTATACAGAAATCCCTTACAGCCCTGAATATATGTGATAATCTAAGTCAATTAACACTTTTGGTGTACATAGTTAAGCTTTAAAGCTTATTAATAATTTATCTTTTAATAATTCGATATTTCTTCCAAACTTTTTCAGGAATTTTGATATTAAATATTACGCTATTATCATAATTTGTGTTAAAATGAAATATATCTTTGAAGTATGGTAAATCTAGCTATTAAATTAGACATAGCCTTTGTCACACTTATGTACAAAAAGAAAATAATCTCAGTGAAATTTCCAGGATAGTAACAAGCATAGTATTCACGTTTACTACTGAAAGGCTTATACCTTTCTACTTTGGCTTTACATTGCTCTAAAGACTGTCTGAGACTTAACTAAATTGTGAGCGTTTCCATAAAAGGGGTACCTAAATATAAATGGGTTTTTCAAATTATTGTCTAATTTTTTATTAATTTTAATTTGAGGTAATCAGAGGTAATTTAAGGAAGGGTTATTTTGTATTTTTAACCAAGGACAATGAAGATTTAAAAGATTAAAGTTAGAAGATGAGGGCCTACGTGGCGCAGAGGCGTAAGCGTCTGCCTGTAAGCGCGACGCTTTGTGGGTTCGATTCCCACTCGGGGAAGATGGATTTTTCCATTTTCTTCGCTCTGGAAATTAGGTAAAGCGCGGTGTTGAGTCCACTCAACACGCAATGCCTCGATAAAGGCGGAAAGTGTGGACGGAGATAGCTGGAACTAAGCAACGGAGTGTCTTAACACTAGGTTCATATAGTTCCTGCAGATTCCTCTGCCTGCCCTGCAATATAAGGGATAAAGCGTGAAGCTAAAAAAAGTTACAAGAGAACTTAGTGTCAGACAATGCTGTGCAATAATTATTTCCTACTGAAGAAAAGTGGTCAAAATAAATATGTCACCTGACAAGATCGAATAATGAAAAAAATATATTGCTAAAAAAAACTACTAGAGAACGTGAAACGAAAAGCTCATTTATTAGAAGTGACTTAGAAATAGAGACGAGATTAGTGCAAATATTGAAATATTTATATGAAGTCACATCGTAATTTCTAATTTAATTTGCAAAATATTAGCTGTAAAGTGAGGTATAAAGAATTCAAGCAGTAGTTTTTTTTTACTTCAGATTTCCATTTTGGTAAATATTGAAAAAGCGTGTTGTTATATAAATTTGATTTGATGAAAAAATCACATATTTTTAGACGTAATGCTTTCATTAAAATGATTGTAAGTGGATTAAATAACTGATCTCCAAATGAATTTTCAAGCAGTGAAGACAAATGTGATTATCTTCGCTCTACTGAAACTACCCAGTTAGTCGATTAAATTTTGATTAAAAATTTAAGTCAGCATTAGTTTTGTTTAGTTTCATATCCCAATATAATGTATCCGGACATTAGTAAGCAAAGAGAGTTTAGAGATGAAACTCTACATATGTCCTACAAATGAATCTTGTGAGAGTGAGAAAGTAATATAATTTTTCTAATATTATTAAAAACTATATATACAAATTGCAGTCTTGCTCGATTTCCAGGTTACGCTTTGTGTTATACTACTTTATTTAATTGTGTAATTTTTAATGGATATTTTTTTAAATTTAACGGAAAAGTAAGAAAATGATATTCATTTATTTCCCCAAGTGAGAATCAAACTCGCACTCATCGTGTTAGTAGGCAAACACTGTGCTTCTGCATCACGATTTATAATATTTAAGGCTGTTTAATATAGTTCATACAATACGAATATGAAATTTGTAGTAGTTTTATAACTGTAAATGATTCGGTAACGTGAAATTAGAACACCCAAAACTGGCCTATTTAAGCTATTTTATATTATTTGAATGGAAGTTATTTCTAATTTTATCATCATTAAACGCTCGACCTTCTTGCTCTTTATTCACTTTGTAATTATGACCGTATGTCATTATTATTTTCAAATATTCAAAGCTTCATAAGTACTGCTTTTATGGATTAATAAGAATTTTAATTGCATCATACACTTCAGTTTCAATATAATGGAAGCTTTTTTAATAAAAAGATATATGTTTGTGTCAATATTTATAAAATTATAAGTTATAAAATAATAAGTAAAACTCCTTTTTTGCAGTAAATAAGTGAGAAAGGAACACTGAGGAGTATGATAGATATATAATATGGAAAGTATGGTAAGGAAATGTCATATCTCCGTAACTGTTGACCAACTTACACAGACATATTTTAAAAATTGCTTTAGATCGCCTTTGGAGTCAATGTAAATGGCAAGTGCATCTCAATCACGCAGAATCATGAATATATCTACACAGGCTAACTATTCAAGCTTGATGGGTACAAATTTTAGAAGAATCCAGCTAGTTTGGGCAGGGTTTGGCAAGCTGCGTCGAATGTTCTCGTCTTCTTTTCTCTTTTTTTTATCAGTACCTCTAGACCAAAATGTGGAAACTGACAACTCTCTTAGGTTATAAGTCAAAAAGTGTCCATAATACTATATACAGGCTTACTAGAAATCTAGTTTGGTAATAAAATTTAAAAAAAACCCGCAAAATGAATACGTTTAAGTGGCATTAGGGTATAAAGACCAGTAGCAAATGGAGCAAACATTTCTGTGAGTGGAGGCCAAATATTGTATGGTACCAGCTCAATGGATGGACGGATGGTAGAGGAAGGATGAGGCATACCTCCAGCAGTGGTGATGAGTTGATAGATTGAAGTTCTTCATATTACTTGTCGGTTGGCGTATTAGTTACAATACAATTTATTTATTTACAAAAGAGAAAATAAATATATATATATATATATATATATATATATATATATATATATATATATATATATATATATATATATATATATTTATATATAATTAGACATGCAGGATGGAGTCATAAATATTAAAACTCATGACAAGATCCGATATATAAAATAACCATAATATTGTTTATTTTCAGTGTTTACTGTATGTCGTACCAAAATACACCAACATTTTGAAAATTTAAAATTAAAAACATAGCAATACACGAATTTATTTATTATTATTATTTTTATTTTATATAGTTAAAATTGAAATTAGACTTAAAGAATTGAAATTTTTTCCACTAAGTCCTAATACTAGGTACTTGAACAAATCAAGAAGATCCCCCGTCTAAATAAGTAATATTCAGGAATAAATTACTCGGTAAAATGAACAATGTTACTAAAAGCCACCGTTTTTCATTACCTTTGTACATAAATTATAACATTTTAATGAATATAATGTGAAACATGTGGAATTAGCCCTTGCAGTTATTCTAGATCAAATTGTTTTATTTGTTTTCTTTAATCGGCCCTATCCAAATAAGATAATTTCAAAGTGATTAATAGGATTTCGTTTTAGCTTTTTCGTGATAAACTTATATAGGAAGAGATTAACATTATATACAATTGTACAGTTCTGTGGTAAAAATAAACGTTGAGCAAAGTCTTCGTTTCTAATCTTGCTAAATGAAGATATTAGGACTAATTTATTTCTGTGAAATAAATGTATTATTAATCTAGAAATCTCAAAAATATATCTCAAAATTTAAAAACTTAGTCAGAAAAACATATTAATATTTTACATTTTTTTTGTTACTTCTCGAAGACTGATTCCATAATAAGATTTAGTAGTGAAAATAAATCTACCATTTTCTTACTACGAGCATTTATTGTTAGAAATATGACAAACATCGCACTCCACGCTTATTAATATAACCGTTGTCATTATAATCCTCTTTTATTTGAAATGAGATATCACTTCTTGCGTACTGTTCTGCTTTTTTCTATTTTTGTCACTTTAATTTGTTCTTTTGTAGCTAAAACGTCAATATAGAGCGTAGAGTTAGAAGACGGAATATGTCTCTGGCTGGCAAATGGAAGTAAGCCCGATAAGTAAGTATTCCCTTTCTAACTAAGAAATATTTATTAAAGCCTGTTCCCAAATTATTGAAAAATTGATAAACATATATATAATAAATATAAGCGTCTAATATGGAGCTTCTTTATTTCAAAGACAAATATGTCACGATAAAATATGTCACGTTCGATAAATCCATTAATGTAGTTTTTTAACGAAACACAGTAATGCTTTTAGTGGAATTGTACAGTTGATTTTGTTACAAAAATAAAGTACTTCATTTTATTTAGATTTTACTTTATTTTCACTATGAAACTAGGAAAGTTCTGTAGATTTCGATAGAATCATTTAATATGAATATAGCAACATCATATAAATATAGTAATACAACACGAACGTCTGATTTCAAATTTTATCTATCTGGTTATCTGTTCATACGTATGTTTGTATATTGATGGTCATTTTTAATTGAAATTTTAAAAGACGCAAATTTTATTTACATATTTATTATTTCGTATCTGAAAACACATTATATCTGCGTTAATCCTAGTACTGCAATGAAATAATATACACAGTTATCCAAAAAAAAAACAATTGTACGGAAAGAAGAAAAAGGGAAGTGTCTTTGTTAGATTACAAAATTTATTTACAAAAACTTTTTAAAGTTGCCGAGAAACAGTCGCGAGTTATTGCATAAATAATTTAAACGATGACACTGCTGTGGTGCAGTTGAGACGTAATAGATACTATTAGCGCAGAAGGGTTCTAGGTTCAGTTCTAGGTAAGTTATGTTTTAAATGACGTGCCCTCAAGATAAAACCTAACCTAACCTAAATATATCTGCCTGTTAATTTTTATGAGAGATCACCCTCAATACATTCCATCGTACATGGTACAAAACGATACGTGTCTAAATAAAATTTCAATTAAAATTTAAAAGATCAATTTTAAAGTAATTAAAAAAAATCCTCCAAGCGAACCTACAATCAAGTTATTATAATTAGGTTAATATTTACTCAAGCTATCTTTTTCGATTTTTTCTTTTGTCAGAAAAAAAAAAGATAAAATTTCATACTAAATCGATTGAAACACTTTCGTTTTCATCCAATATGTATTCAAGCTGATTTATTCAGGATTTGCGGTAACTTGAGTGATCGTTGACATTACGGCATTACGCGGTATCTAGTGACGTCGCTTCGGAATTGTATTGAATTGTACCTGGTTTGTATCCATCAACGTTTCACATTAGGAAATTTGCGGAGATTGAGTGTGATGCTGTAGTAAATTGTATAAAGTATGTTAAATTATAAAAAGATAATAATATTTACACAAAATCTAGTGTTCTAAAAATTCACTTTTGTTAACATGGCCTATAGAAATTTAAACTAGCATTTCTTAACTAGCAACTTGTACCGTCGTTAAGCAACATACAGTATATCAAAATGACTGTTAAATTTCTAACACAGTCTCAGTAGTTTCTCATTAAACCACGAGGACGAAACTGCAGATTATTATTGTATGCACCTCAAAAAAATACATTGATGTATATATTTTTAAAACATATATTTCTGTTATTACTTGCAATAAATAATTTTAAAAAGTAAAAAAAAATAACTTAGATTTCAATTATATACGTTGTCAATCAGACTACAAGAATTTTTTTTAAATTCGTAAACTAAGACGTTAAAATATTAAAGAAAAGGCGATTTTAAAATGAATTGGGATTAAAATTAAAAAAGCCAACAATCTCCAATATGTAAAATAAGACCGAAATCTACATAACAATGGCTGTCTTTAGTTAAAGTCCGCTACGTTGCATTAAAGCTCGAATACAGATTTAAACTGGTGTCTTTTAGTTTATGAACTTTATACCAGTCAAAATTACTATCTAATAAAGCACGTATTACGTAATGAATTTAAAAAATCCTAAAATGAAAGAAAGAACGCAGTCTTTCACTAATATCAACTAGATTTATATCTCATATCATCTGTCAGGGTCATTTTGTGGTCAGTCAGTTTTATGCATGGAGGAATCAAAACGACATTAATGTCAATAGCTGGTTATGCTTCTACAGTACATTAGAACATAAAAATCTCAAAATTTGAAATTAAAATGAACAGAAGATACGAGTGCTGAGAGTTTGTTGTAGCATTTTTTGTATGTCAAAAATATTACCAACTGCTTACTAAAATCAATGGCTTAGATCTGAGAAGAAGAAGCGTCAGAAACTCAATGGCATTACTTTTTTTTAATATACGCACGCACGCACGCACGCACGCACGCACGCACGCACGCACGCACGCACACACACACACACACACACACACACATACACAAACACATACATACATACACACTCATGCACATACAAACTGAAGAGGGTGTATTCTCTTTGTTTATACATTTTGTATTTTTTACTGACTTAGCAGAAAGCCAAAATGTGGCATATGGATGGCAATTTCTATGATAGGATGAAAAAATATATAAATAAGTAAGTATAAAACACAAGTAAGTAAAGAGGTATAACAAACACAAACCATAATTGCATAACCTGGAAATCAAATATCGAACCTTCGTATTATATTTCTTAGACTTTGCTGTTTGTTGTAAAATTTGTATCATTAAAATTATAAGAATTTTTTTTTCACACTCATAAAGTGTACAGTGAGTTCTACAATGGCACGAATTACTTTGTAGAACATATGTAGTGTTTGAGGACCGTCGTGGCGCAGAGGCGCAACGTCTGCCTGTAACGCGGCTAACGCGACGGTTTCTGGGTTCGATCTCCAGTCGGGGAAGATGGATTTTTCTATTTCCATTTTCTTCACTCTGGCAACTAAGGCAAAACGCGGCGTTGAGTTCCGCCACTCGACACGCAATGCCTCGAAAACGGCGGAAAGTGGGGACGGAGTAAGCAGGGACTAAGTAACGGAGTGTCTTAACACTAGGTTCATATGGTTCCTGCAGTTCCCTCTGCCTACCCTGCCATGTGCGGGATAAAGCGTGAAGCTAAAAAAAAAAAAAATGTAGTGTTTCAACTCTCAAGCGTCGTGCTTACAAATATTTATACAACGTTGAAGTTGGTAACGCATCTACATGCTTACTGGTTGTGGATATCTATGGACGAGGGTGTCCACTTAACATCAGGTGGCTCTTCTGCTCGTCTGCTATTCTCACTATGTTGCAATATTAAAAACACTAAATTTTCTTTGCCTAAAAAAAACTAAATTTTGTATCAAAATTTACTCTACTAACTTAATCTTTTCAATTTGCTTGAAAATCTCAGCTGTAGAATGAAGCTAATCACATTCGTCTTCATAATAATTACACGGTATTTTCATTATTCAACGTCATAATGAGTCACTTAATCCTCTTACAATCATTTTAATGAAAGCAAATAAGTCTAAAAATTTGTCTTTGTTTTATCAGATCAAATTTATATAATAACCGACGTTTTCCCTGTATATAGGAGGATGAAAATCAGAAGGAAAAAAATTAATGCTAACATACTTCATACATCACTTTCCAGCCACTTTTCAGTAAATTAAATTAGAAATTACGATATAACTTAATATAAATATTTCAGTGTTTGAGCTAGTCTCGTTTTCTAAGTCATTTCTAATTAATGAGCTTTTTATCTTACGTTTTCTATTAATTTTTGAACTAAAAAAGTAATAATATAAAGGAGCTTAACTAATTCACAGATCTTTTGTTCGATATTGTCTTGACTAAAATAATAATAATAATAATAATAATAATAATACTTTATTGTACACCATATGTAAAATATACAAAAAAAAAGAACCATACATAAAGAAGTAATAATGTACAGCAGGCGACCTTATCGCTATAAGCGATCTCTGCCAGGCAACCTTAGGGTATAGGAGTATACAAAAAACGGTAGGCGGTGTACTTGCTTACTTTAAATATACACATACATAGACATACATAAACACATAAACATACATAGACATACATAAACATATATAGACATACATACATAAACATACATAGACATACATAAACATATATAGACATACATAAATAAACATACATAGACATACATAAACATATTTAGACATACATAAACTCACACTTAAATAAATACATAAATAATATTAATTAATAATAAACATACTTATAACGTGTATTTAGCCATACTTAAAAAAAAAAAAAGAAAGATTAAATATAATAAGACAAAATTCTTATGTGAGGATCACGTAAGAAATTTTGTATGATATAATATAATACACATATATTTACAAAGTATATATTTACAACTTATTAATCTAATAAGTGAAAAAAAAATAATAAAATAAATAAGTAAATAAATAGGAATAACCGACAATGACGATACTACATAAAATTACGTATAATTTAGAGAACTACAATACTAAAAATAATAATAATAATAATTTAACGAGCAAGATAGTGTGATTTTAGCAGAGACTTGAAGCGATTAAAACTCTTCGCACGTCTAAGATAGGTAGGAAGAGAATTCCACAGCCGAACAGCTTTGACTGTAAAGGAGTTGGTAAAAAAGGAAGTAGAATGAGAGGGCATCTTAAGGATAAGGTTTTGTTTGGAACGGAGAGAACGATCGTGAGAGTTACACAAAAACTCAAATCGTTCTTTTAGGTAAGAGGGAGTTAAAGGATTGAACAGCACACGATGTAGAAGATGTAAGATATGGGTATTCCTGCGAAGTCTTATGGGAAGCCACTTGAGCATTTTTCGATAGTCAGAAATGTGGTCATATTTGCGAAGACCAAATATAAACCGTATACAGAGATTTTGAAGTCGCTCAAGCCTATTTAAATACTCATCTCTAATATCGAGATAACAAGTATCAGCATAATCAAGAATAGGTAGTAATAGAGAGTTTGCAAGCACAATTTTAGTAGAAATTGGAAGAAAATTTCGTAGTCTACGAAGGGAAGAGACTGCCCCAAAAACCTTCCGGCCGAGTTCACTGATTTGCGGCTCCCAGGAAAGATATTGATCCATTGTAATTCCCAGGTTTTTAACTTTTAGCGCGTGCGGGATAGGTGTACCTTCAAACAACAAAGGTGTCAAATGAGACATATTTATTTTGGACAATGATTTACGACTGCCTATAACTATAGATTGACTTTTAGCGGGATTTATTACAAGCCCGTAAGATTTACTCCAAGTAGAAATTCGAGCGAGATCTTCATTTATTAGATTGATAGTATGAGGCAAGTACAGTAATGATGTCATACGGTAAATCTGCAAATCATCGGCATATAGGTGGTAGAGAGAAGATATTTGATGGCAAATTGTATTAATGAAAATTGAAAACAGGAGTGGAGACAACACGCCACCTTGTGGAACACCAGCATTGATAGCACACCAATCAGAATGCGAGTCTTCAATACGTATGCGTTGGCGGCGTTCACACAAGTAACTTCGAAAGCAGTAAACCACCTCAGGAGATACGTTAAGAGAACCTAGTATGGCAAGCAGGATATCATGGTCTACTGTGTTTATAGCGTTATTGAAGTCTAATAGCACCAAGACATTGACCATCCGATCATCCATGCCCTTTCTAATGTCATCTGTTATTTTGATCAAAGCAGTTGTCGTCCTACGACCGAACCGGACACCAGATTGAAAAGGATTTATTACATTTTGGTTACATATGAAAGTGCTAAATTGCTGATGAACAAGGCGCTCGAACACTTTGGATAAAAAAGGAAGTACAGATATAGGACGGTAATCAGAGAAGGAAGATGGATTTTTATTTTTTTTAGGTATAGGAACTATGTGGCCATCTTTCCAGGAGGAAGGAAAATAAAGTGAGTTGATAGATGCATTTAATATACACGTTATAACAGGAGCTAGGATCTCAATAATAGGAATAATCATTTTACGACAAATGCAATCCGATCCAACAGAATTAGATTTTATAGCCATAATATTTCTCTTGACGTCACTAATGGAGAATTGACTAAACTTGAAACTGGAATAATCCGGAATGGGAGAAGATAGAAGGTGACTCAATGTCCTTGCTTTGTTAGTGCTATCTATAGTAGCTGAAACGGAAAAATGCTTATTAAGCTGGTTTAAATCTAAGTTATTAGGAATGATGTTTTGTTTTGTCTTCCCCACTCCAAGTGATTTGAGAAAATTCCAGACTCTTTCTGGGTCTTCTTCTTCAACAACAGACTTATGAATATGGCGTCGTTGGCTATCTCTACACACTCTATTGCAATGATTACGACTTTTTATATATTTATTTTTGTTTATCTCACTAGGGTTAGCTAAAAATTTTGACTTATTTACACGTTTTTTTAACTGTAGTTTTTTTATTTCTGGCGTGAGCCACGGAGCCGGGAGGTGCCTCATTCGGACCGGTCGAGCAGGTGCGTGAGTATCAAATAGCTGTAATAGATATGAAGTAAATAATGAAACTTGTTCGTCTACTGATTGCGCAGAAGTAACTACAGACCAATCAATATTACTAGCGTCAGTTCGCAAGCGTTCCAAGTCCAGACTACTAAAGTTGCGCCGCAGAAGAATTCTTGATTTTGCTTTAGGTGGCTTTAACTTGTACGATAAATACAAGAGATCGTGATAGGAAAACTCAAGAGCTGAGCACTGACCATATTTAGCAACAAGTTCAGTGGAAGATACAATAATAAGGTCAAGAAGCGAAGGGCTGCAGTTAGGAAATTTATGAGTAGGAGCAAGGGGTAAGATATTTAGGTTTGCTCCAGTTATTAAAGAATTAAGACGTCGTGCACGGTGGTCATCCTTAACGAGACAAGTGTTGAAATCACCCATCAGCAACGTGTGATCATAAAGGGGCTTGTACTTGTCCAACAGAATTTCAAATGATGAGAAATAATCAATCGTAAGGTTAGGGCTATAGTATACTCCCATGAGTATTTTAGTATGACTGAAGGTTACCTCAAGAAATAAGTGTTCAGCATTTGCATTCCCTTGTGTCTGGGACACGTCTAGGATACAAAAAGGAATATGGGAACGCAAATAAATAGCTACACCTCCTCCAGACATCCCGTGACGATCATTTCTAATCAGTTGAAATCCTGGTAGTGCATAAGATACAGATGGTAAGCAAGGTTTCAACCATGACTCAGATACAAGAATAGCATGTATATTCTGATTTTCAAAAGCAGACAATATATCCGGAAAGTGAGCAGGAATACTTTGTGCATTAATATGAACTAGATTGAAATTTTTCAGAACATCTGAGAAATGTGACACCAGAGTTTCATTTAAAGAAGGAATACTAGAAAAGCTGTCATCGTTGCTGATATTATCAGAGGAAGAGGAATACGATATAAAAGAATCGCTGAGGTTTTCACTAGTTAACGTCATTTTATTAATATTTTGGAACTAAAATATGTGTAAAAAAAGAAAAAATAAAAGAACACAAAAACTAAATTAAATTAGTGTGTAATAAAATTTGTATATATGTGTAATTAAATTTGTATATATGTGTAATTAAATTTGTATATATATATTTATAGATATAAAAAAAAAAATAAGTAAATAATAATATATAAAAATTCGTTTATATGAATAAATATAAATTCAACAATAATAAATGAAAATAAACAATACAGATTATATAAAATATAGATACAATTATACAAGCAAGTTTTTAATATTTGGCAGCGTAAAAAATATACTCACCCACCAGTTACACGGGAAGAGATAAACACTTTACGTACACATGACAATAAAAATAAGAATAACATTCAACATACATAACAATATATATATATATATTTTTATTTTTTCTTCCTTCCCCCTTTTTAAGTGTGTATACATTAGCAAAAAAAAAAAAAAGGAATAATTAACTAAAAAAAAAGGAATAATTAAAAAGACACACAAATAAATTACAAAATAAAAAAAGAAAATCTTGGAAAAACAAGAAAGAAAAAAAGAAGGAAGTTCAAAACATAATAACATAATAAACAGTACCTAATAGTTGAAGAAGCAACATACCTAGAAACTAACATATGTATACAGGCATACACACTGAAGAAAGAAGAAAAAAAAAAAAAAAAAAAAAGTAAAAAGAGTAAAACACGTATGTAAAAACAAAATACATTCTAAACACTATCACACTACAAGATACAGAGATAAAACTAATAATATATATGACCAACCAAGCAATTAGCATATATGTAGACATGTACACAAGAAAAGTAACACATAAGAAAATAAAAAAAAATAAAAAATTATGCTAATAATAATAATAAATAGGCAAAAACCTATTTTTTACTTATTACTCGTTTCGCCCTTAACGACACAGTCTTTTCAGTGTTTTTAGGACAAATTACTTGTGGAGGTGATTTAACTAGGTAATTAATAGCATCAAGATCCGTCTTGCATTCCACACGATGTCTATTACCATCGGGTGAGACAATATAAATGATACCATCCCTGGTCCAGCACTTGCCAATACCGAAACGTTGCCTCGCCGCCATAAATGTTTCGTGTCTACACCTGGTCAAGAACTCGGATTGAGTGAAACCTGTACCTTTAAGCTTCGTTTTTGCAAACCACACTTTATTACGCACTGAAATATCACTAAACTTCACCACAATTGGTCTGGGTTTATCAAAATAGCGGCCCAGACGATAACAGTCCTTGACACTTGCAGACGAGAAGTTAGGTAAATCTAAGTGCTCCGCAACTAGACTAGTGATCCTCTCAGTGATGTTTTCTCCCTTTAACTCGGACACTCCATGAACAAGTACAGTTTTGTGTCTTCTTTTCATTTCTTGTCGGTCGAGCTCCAATGCAAGACACTCCACTTGTCGTTGAAGTGTATTAAGCACAGAAAGTATAAAATTGCGAAAATTATTAAATTCCGCTGGCAAAGACTGATTTGACACAGGAGTAGTTTTTTTGTTTAAGTCTTGTTGGAAGTCGTTCATTCTTGCATTAAACATCTCGGTGAGTGCAGACAGTGATTCCTTAATAGACTCCATATTCAGTTTCAAGTGTTAAATTCAAGTAGTATTTTACAGGAAACAATTACTGGTGAGTGATTTAATTCACATAGACATAATATATTACTTAGTAACGTTTATAAATAAAAAATATTGAATTAATTATAAACAGCTGTTAATAGAACGTCCGTAGCGTTTCACTCCTACCCGCGTACTGTTCTTTGTCATTGTTTAAAAATATGAAATAAAGTGACCCGTCCTGAAGTTGTCTCTGCTTACCACAAATTAAATTAATAAAATTCAAACAATAATATAAAAAAACCCGTATACAGTCCTTTTTGGAAACGTTCACAGCTCAGTTAAGACTCAGACAATATTTAGACCAACGTAGAGAGAAAGAAGAAATATATAAACCTCTTCGTAGTATCCTGGAAATTTCAATGAGATTGTTTTCTCTTTGTACATAAGTGTGACAAGGGCTATGTCTAATTTGATAGCTGGATTTACCATACTACAAAGTTATACTTTATTTTAACACAAAATTTTGATGACAGCGCAATATTTAATATTAAAATTCATCTAAAAGCTTCGAGGAAATACAGAATTAGTAAAGATTAATTACATGCTTTAAAGCTGAACTGTATATATAAAATTGTTAATTAATATGGATTCTCGACTTTAAAAGTTATCTGTATAGGAAAAGAGGTCGAAGTAAATGAAACAATTTACGCTTTTCACTACTATATACATAATTCACGTAATCTTGAATTAACGAAACACTTTGTATCGAAGAAAATCAACATAATTCAGAAGAACAGTATCGGACTCACTCGTGTACGTAATAAATAAGTTTTATGGGATATTTATGTAAAAACACAGCAATAAAACCGTTTCACGTCAAATGAAGACGTCGGTCGGAGATTGGGGCTGCGTTATCGACAGTATGTGAATAAATTATCGCGAATAGTCTCTTTAAATATTTAAGATGTTAACGTAAAAGTCATAGAACTGTTCAAGAATTCGACTGAATCCGTAGAATTACAAAGTCATGATATAAGTAGATACTTTTATATGTATATATATATATATATATATATATATATATATATATATATATATATATATATATATATATATATATATATATATATATATATATATATATATATATATATATATATATATATATATTGCATTCTTTCTTTACAGAGCAACAAATTGAAGTTTTAATTCAATAAAAATTAATAAAAATTAGTATTGTTTAATATATATAAAATCGATCGGAGCAAGTCACATGTAGTAGAAGCCTCGTTTTACTATCTCTTTTTATATACGGTGGTATGGTTGGTTATACTTTATACAATACATTATTGAAAACCTCATATATTTTATATGAGACTAAATATAAAGCAAAAGTAGAAGTGCCTTATTAAATAGTACCTTCTCTCTGTCAATCTTGAATGGTGGACAAATGTACGTAAATAAGAGGACACTGATTTAAAGCTGTATTCGAGTTTAAATGCAACAATGCGGACTTTAACTGAAGACAGCCATTGTCATGTAGATTTTGGTCTTAATTTACATGTTGGAGATTTTTGGCTTTTTGATTTTAATCCCAATTCCTTTTTTAATCGCTTTTTTCTTTAAAATTTTAACGTTCAATTTTAAAATAAATTTTTAAAAGCTTTTGTAGTCTGACTGACAACAAATTTACTTGAAAATAATTATTTTTTTTACTTAAAAATTGTTTTTGTAAATTATAACTGAAATGTGTACTTTATAAAAAATGTTACAATATGTTTAAGGTATATACAATATTAATTTTAATCTTCAGTTTTGGTCTAGTGGTATAATGGAAACTGTTGAAAATCTGCGTTAGAAACCTAATAATCATTTTGATATATTGTATGTTGTTATAACGACTATTTCTTTTAATGAATAAACCAAGACGGACTGACGGACGGACGGACACGTTTAAAGATACAAGGTTTCAAAAGATACAAGCATTACAATGTTTCAAAAGATACAAGCATTACAATGTTTGTTTAAACTTCTATAGAACACAAAAGGTTTACAAAAGCCCTATGTTTCGTAGAAATAACATTTTATTTTAATAGGATGTGCTGTATACAATTAACTACAGTATAACACTCAATCTCCACAAATTTCCTTATGTGAAACCTTGATGGGTACAAACCACGTATATTTAGAAATAAGTCCTCCCTCTTGAGCGGTTTAGTATGAAATTTTATTAGGCTTTTTTTCTGACAAAAGAAAAAATCGTAAAGATAGCTTGATAAATATTGACCTAATAACTTTGTTGTAGGTTTACTTGGAGGAATATTGTTTTTAATTATTTTAACCAGATAGCTAAAGTTTGAAGTCGAACGTTCGTGTTCTATTACTATATTTATATGATGTTGTTATATTCATATTAAACGATTCTATCGAAATATACAGAACTTTCCTACTTCTATAGTGAAAATAAAGTAAAATTTAAATAATATGAAGTATTTTATTTTTGTAACAAAAAAAAGTCAACTGTACAATTCCAATATTGCTATAAACTACATTAATGGGTGTATCGAACGTGAAATATTTTATGCATACTTAAAATATTTTTATACTTGCCTTTGAAATAAAGCAGGTCTATATTAGATTCACTTATATTTATATTGTTTATGTTTATCAATTTTTAAATAATTTTGGAACAGGCTTTAATAATTATTTCTTTGTTAGAAAGGGAATACTTACTTATCGGGCTCACTTTCGTTTGCCGGCCAGACACAATCCGTCTTCTAGCGCAGCGCCGTATTGACGTTTTAACCAGAAAAGAACAAAAACGGAATTTAAATTGACGAAAATAAAAAAAGCAGAACGGTACGCAAGAAGTGATATCCCACTTCAAAAAAAGCAAAAGATCACCACAATAGGCTTATAACGACAACAGTTATATTAATTAGCGTGGAGTGTGATATTTGTCATATTTCTTACAGCAAATGCTCGTAGTATGAAAATGGTAGATTTGTTTTTATGTACCTACTAATATCTTAATTATTATTTAAAATTAGAAAGTCTAATTTCAGTTTTAGTTAGATAAAGTAAAAATATAATTTATATTATAATGAAGTATATTTTCCCAAAATGAGGATCGAACCAAAGACACACTAAATATCTTCCGCATTTAACAACAATAGCCTTTAAATTTAGTAGTTTGTTACATATAGCTTCAACTCTGGTTGACTAGAGCGCAATATTCAGTTATCTGGAAAGCAATAAATTCGTATACCGCTACACCTGTAATTTTAAAATTAATTCTCAATTTTCAAAGTTTTGTTGAATTTTGTTATGGATGTTTTGTACCAAATTGAACTAGTTAAGTATTCCGAGATTTTAGTGATTGTAGATACAATACTAAATTATTGTATATAATACTTATATACAATAATTTAGTATCCTTGATGCAACAAAAGTACAAAATGGTCAGCGTTAAGCTAAGGTTTTTACCAATAAATGCAAAAAATGAAAGCTATATTGAATACATACCGACCTCTACAAGTGTATAGAGTATTTTAAAATTTCAGATTAATAAAAATATCTTAAAGATTGAAACAAAGCTCAAAATATGTAGATTGTTTATCGAAATGTTTCTTTTTAAGAAAGAATATTTTCTTTTTCAAGGAGCAATTACTTCGAAACAATGCTTATCAAGAGCTTTCGCATAAAAATGACAATTCTGTATAAATTATTATCTTCGTTACTCGATATTTAATATTAAAAGCCGTCAGGGTATAGTGACACGTTTAATAATAATATAAGCGACCTGGGGTAGATATCCACTCAGCTGTTCGTAAATGGAGCTAAATAAACACTACTAAAACTCGAGATGGGTGGTGATCCCAATAGTTATTGGACTTTTATTTGAATCAATATGTGTATTAAATATGTCTACAATTACTTGGAATTGAAGTCCCATCAGCTACTATATGTCATGTACGAGACAACAGAAACTAAACTGTTTTATTTAATGCAATTATTACTAAATTGTATATTATTAAAACATAAATAGCATCGAAATCTAATACCACTTTATATAAGTTTCAATAAATATTGAAAATAAATATTATTATGCATATCATATGTGTAAGATCTTGTACATACATTATAATGTTTATAATGACATAATGCTACACATTTATAATTTCACTCCAGCGTAAGCAAAAGAAAATATTTAAATAAAAACGTATTTATATATTTTCTTTTTCTCTTTTATGAATAAATAAACTGTATTGTAACTAATATATCAACTGACAGGTAACACGAAGAACTTCAATCTATCAACTTACCTTCACTACTGGACATAAGCTTCATTCTTCCTCCACAATCAGTCAAAACCTTCTTCAGATCGTTGGTCGATTGAGCTAACACCATACAATATTTGGCCTTCACTCACAGAAATATCTGCTACAATTGCCAATTTTTCTATGATATCCACGTCGACCTATTACCACTTAATTGTATTAATTTTGCGAGTGATATTTTAAATTTTATTCCCAAAAGAGATTGAAATCATAGCTCATAAAGAACTTTTCGACTAATAACCTAAGAGAGCTGTCAGTTTCCACGTTTTGGTGTGGAAGTACTGATGGAAAGTTTTTATCTACAGATATTGCAGTAAAACAGAAGAGAAGATTCGACGCAGCTTTGCCAAACGCTGCCTAAACTAGCTAGATTCTTCTAAACATTGTTCCGAACTGAATAGTTTGCCTAGGGAGATATATTCACTAATAACTTTCGAGATAGTAGACGCGCTTGTTACCTAAGATTTGCTCTAGTTGATATTGAGACTGAGACACCGCGTAGATTAGACTCTGCTGTGATAACGATAGCGTTAGTGCGTCAGTGTTGAGTTGCACTAGCGCTTTACAATATATAGTGCTCCAAATACGATCTAAGCCAGTGTTTTAAAGAAATGTACCAAAACGTTGGTGTACAGTTACGAAGATATGACACTCCCCATATCATAATATACTCCGCACGTGCCTTTCTCACTTATTATGCTGCAAAATAAACCAAAATTTTTGTACATTTTATAATCTGTACTTTTTATAAATATTGGCACAAACATATTTTATTAATTTCATTTAAGTTTACACATATTTATTCAAAAAGCAAAAGCAAAAAACACATATTTATTCAAAAAGCAAAAGCAAAGCAAACCAAATTGAAATTGAAATGATTGTTGCTATTAAAATTCTTATTAATTATTAAAGTCTTATGAAGGCTTTTAAATATTTAAAAATAATAATAACATACATTCATAATTACAAATAAAGTAAATAAAAAGCGAGAAAGTCAAGCGTTTAATGATGAGAGAGTAAATGAGAATAAAATTAGAAATAATTTCCATTCATATAACACAAAACAGCTTAAGTAGGTCAGTTTTGGACGTTCTAATTTCATGTTACCGAATCATTTACAGTTATAAAACTGCCACGAATTTCGTATTTGTATTGTGTGAATTGTATTAAACAACCTTAAATATTTGAAATCGTTATTCACTTGGGGAAGTAACAGAAATTCTAATAAGCCAAATTCTAAAGATACATGTATAACTGCGATTCTGTAAATCTAAGAGCAAGACTGCAATTGTACATATTTCTTTAATTAATATTAGAAGAAAAACAATATTACTTTCACAAGATTTACTCACTCTTACAAGATTCATTTGTAGGACATATGTAGAGTTTCATCTCTAAACTCTCTTTATGAATGATATGAAACTAAATAAAACTAAAGCAGACTTAAATTTTCTTCTTTTTTTTTCGCGGGTAGACACGAAAGTGCACACACGTATTTTAACGCTCTATAGTTTTTTAATTTTTTTTCATTAAATTATTAAACATATATGTTAAAAAACTAATTACCTGAGCTTAAGTTGACTAACACTACACTTTCCAACATAATTTTTGCACAAAGAACTTAATAATGGATGTAGAAAAGTTACTCAAAGGCATGGAGGAACTATCTGCCATGTTCTCTTCAAGAATGGGAGAATTTGAGAAGAATCTGTCTCAGCCTAGCTCTGCAGCTCCCACCCCCACTATCAAAGCCTTGGCCGCGGAGTTCTTTACATTCAAGGCCTTTGTATGGAAGACCCTCAGCCTATTAAAATCTCAGGTTGAACTGGTAGCTCTTGGGATGGATCGCTTAGAGACACATTCAAGAAGAAAAGTGCTTTTATTCCACGGTGTTAGAGAAGAGAAAGACGAAGATGTTTTAAAACTGACTATCGACGTTTTATCGAAGCATATGAAGTTGTCCGATGTTGGTTCTTCTTCAATCGAATATTGCCACAGACTCGGTACAAAAAAGGATTCCTCCAGGCCCATCCTTGTACGATTTTCCAGTGTACAGGTCCGGTCCAGCGTTTGGAAAATGAAGACCAGGTTAAAAGGCACTAAAATAACCTTGACGGAATTCCTTTCAAAGTCGCGCCAAGAAGTGTTCGTCGCAGCTCGCAAATACTTTGGATTGAAGAAGTCCTGGTCAGCTGATGGCATGATAGTGATTTTAGTGGCTAACAAATCAAAAGTGAAAATATCTTCTATGTCGGAGCTCAAATTGTTAATAGCACAAAATTCAAAATCTTCTAACAACAACTAGTCGGTATCTGTTTTGTTTTTATATCCTCTATTCATTCGGATTATACGTAATGTTTCGGATATTTAATGTATTTAGTTGATTTTTTTGGCAAATATTTAAAAGTTTCTTTTTTCTAACCAAAAAAACACTAAACATTTACATTGTTTGTTTACTTTCAATAATATTTGACGTATCACGAAGTGTCATAGACTAAAAACGATGTAGATGATGTTCTTGTTTGCAATTACGTTTCTTTTTATGTAATATTTGTTATCCATTTTAAGTATAGATTATTTTTAAAAAAAAAATTCTTTGTGTTGTAATAATTTTTTTTTTTAGTCAACTTGTGCGTGTGGATTATTATTATATTAATATTATTTGTTTTTTTTTTTTAATCATTTTTTAAATTTTTATTTATATATAAATTTATTTATTATATTTATTATTTATATATTTTTTTATTTGTATATTTTTTATTATTTGTATATTTCTATTATTTTATAATTATGGATACAGATGATGAGTTCTTGTCTTGCTCATCTAGCAATTATGATAGTGTTGATAGTCAGTCACTCGTCTTTTTCAGATTCAGATACTCTTGCAGAAAAGTTTTCAAACATATTTAATAATCCTTTTGGTTCTCTTTCCTTGGTGCATATCAACGCGCAGAGCATACCTGCTCATTATACTGATCTTCTCGCATCCTTTGGCTCCGGCACAGTCGATTGTATTCTAATATCTGAAACCTGGCTTAAACCATCCCTTTCATCTGCTTGCTACTCCCTTCCAGGTTTTCAATTATTCCGGAATGATCGCACTGAGCGGGGTGGGGGTGGTGTTGGTATATACCTTCGCAACAACATTCCTGCCAGTGTAATCTCTTGCTCTCCTAGTCAACCTGTAGGATTTCTTGAATATCTTTTCTTGGAAATAGTTCTACATCATAAAAAAATTCTTCTCGGTGTCTTGTATGCCCCCAATGACAAAGTAAATTATTTTAGTGTTCTGGAGGACATTTTGGAAAACTTTTCACATCAGTATGAACACATAATTTGTATGGGTGACTTAAATACATGTTTATTAAAAAACGACACGAGAAGTAAACAGTTAAGAGCAATTAATGAATCTCTCAATTTGCATATTTTACCCATGTCTTCACCCACACACTATTTTCCTAACTGCAGGGCTTCGCTCATTGATATTATGTCAGTCTCTAAGCCTGATCTTGTGATCTCTCACGGCCAATTGACTGCTCCTTTCTCTTTTCACGACCTTATTTTCCTTTAATATAAGCTACGCCCTCCTAAAGTTAGAGGCAAAATTTTTCTTCAGCGTAATTTTAAGCTTATCGACATGGAACGCTTCAGAGCGGATATGGAGAACATTGACTGGTCACCCATATTGTCGTTAAGTAACATTGACGATATGGTAGAATCACTAACTACTGAGTTGATTAATATCTATAACACTCATGCGCCAATAAGACCAGTTCGAATGAAGCATGCACCCGCGCCCTGGCTAACCCCAATTATCAAAAGATGCATGGCTAAGCGCGATCGGGCCAAATCTAGGAACAAAAAACATCCTTGTGATGAAAATTTAGCTACGTACAAAAGACTGCGTAATATTTGCAACAGAATGTGTAGGGATGCCAAACGCCGCTATATTCACAATACTATTCAAAACCTATCTTACGACCAAGTTTGGAGATTCTTAGAGTCAATTGGTATAGGGAAATCCACTGATCGCCATCATATTTCAGTGGATCTTAATGTTCTGAATTCCTTCTTTAGTAAACCTACTTCAAGTATTAACAACCAAAAAAAACAGGAAACACTTTCTTCTTTGTCTTGTATTGACATTCCTGAATCTGCCCTATTTGCTTTTAACTCTGTATCAGAAGATGAAGTTAAGAAGTGTGTTCGGTCCATATCCACTAAAGCCATCGGAAGTGACAATCTCAGCCTTGAGATGATTCTTCCCGTGTTGGAAAACATTGCACCAGTGCTTACCCACATTATAAATTTCTCACTGTCACGCAATGTCTTCCCTTCTCGGTGGAAGAATGCTTATGTTGTTCCGTTACCTAAAACCTCTAATCCCACCTTAGTCTCTGACTATCGCCCTATCTCCATCCTGCCTATCCTATCCAAAGTACTTGAATCCATTGTTTATAACCAACTGTATCCCTTTCTCTCCTCAAACAATCTCTTATGTCCCTACCAGTCTGGTTTCCGTCCCTTCCACAGCACAGTTAGTGCACTGCTGAATATTATGGAGGACATTCGGTGTGCCATGGATAACACCAAGCTCACCGCAATGGTACTACTGGATTTCAGTAGTGCATTTAGCTCTGTTGATTTCGACATACTTCTTGCTTCTCTTCGTGCAGTAAATTTTTCTTCCTCAGCCATAAACTGGTTTCATTCTTATCTCTTCGGACGCCAACAATGCGTGAAAGTTAATGACCATACGTCATCTTGGCTAGATCTCACTGCTGGCGTTCCACAAGGCGGCATCCTTTCTCCTCTTCTGTTTTCTATTTTCATAAACAATATTTCCAAAGTCATTTCTTCTCCTTACCATCTGTATGCCGATGATTTACAGCTGTATCGACATGGCTATATACATGAATTGTCTGAAGTTATTAATATTTTAAATAGCGATCTAGCTGCTATACAACGTTGGGCTGAATCTTTCGGTCTCTTAGTAAACCCGAAAAAATCGCAAGCAATTATAATCAGCAGTAGCCGACTTGCAAGTAAAATTAATTGGAATGCAACTCCCAGGATTATATATTCTGGAACTCAAATTTCATATTACGATAAAGTTAGGAATTTGGGTCTAATTTTTGACTGCACTTTGTCTTGGACACCCCACATTAGCGAACTTAGTAAACGTATGCATTTCTCCTATCGTTCTCTTAAGCGTCTCCAATTCTTTCTCCCCCATAATACAAAAGTAATGCTAGCGCAATGTCTCCTCCTTCCAATTCTCGACTATGCCGATGTCTGCTACTTGGATGTGACTGAGGAGCAAATTAACAGATTAGAGCGTCTTCAAAATCTCGCTATACGTTTTATTTACGGTCTTCGTAAGTATGACCACGTATCCCATTTTCGTGCTCAGCTTAATTGGCTCCCTATTCGTTTTCGCCGTGATATGCATATCCTTTCTCTTCTGTTTAAGATAATCAACTACCAAAATTTCCCTCCTTACCTACGTTCCCGTTTTAAAATCCTTCCCGCTCCTACACGCTCGAGGAGGTCTGGTGTTTTACCAATGCTAGACATTCCTAAGAGCAATACCAAATTTCTCCTAAAGTCCTTTTCCGTACAGGCTCCACTACTTTGGAATAAACTGCCCAAGGCCATTCAAGAGAGTCAATCAATTGTTTCATTTAAGTCATCATTAAAAAAACACTTACTTAAAAGTATCTGAAATCTAAATTTAACTATGTTTCGTTTATATTATATTTTTTTATGTGTATATATGTATGTGTATATGTATATATATGAATATATTTATGTAAGTATATGTCTATTTACTTCTGTGTGTATGTATGTATATTTTCTATGCCTTATGTATTGATTTTTTATTGTTATTATTTTTTTAAACCTTATATTGCATTTTTCAGTCTTCTGCTTTCTGCTTTCACCCACTTTCACAGGTTGGCTGGAAGAAATCTCTTATAGAGATAAGTCCACCTTTGCTTATGATATTTCTATGTTTCTGTCTATTATATATATATTTTAATGCAATAAAGAATATTTAAATTTATAATCAAAAGTTATTCGACTAACTGGGTAGTTCCAGTAGAACGAACGTAATCACATTTATCTTCACAATGATTACGCGATAATAAAGATAGTTGAAAATTCAATTGAAGATCAGTCATTTAATCCGCTTACAGTCATTTTAATAAGAGCAATATGTTGAAAAATTTGTGTTTATTTTATTAAATCACATTTATATAACAACACGCTTTTTCCATATTTACCAAGATAGAAATCAGAAGTAAAAAAGAACTGCTAAAATTCATAATACCTAACTTTAAACCTGATATTCTGCAAATTAAATTAGAAATTACAATATGACTTTATATAAATATTTATAGAGGCTTAATTAATTTATTGATCTTTTTTCATTATCCGATATTGTCTGGTAAAATAATGATTTTGATCACTTTGCTCTAGTGGGATATAATTATTATATCCCATATCCCCACAGCGTTGTGTTCTGTTACTTAGCAGTAAATATTTTGAATTTAAGTAGAAGAATATTTTGAATTTGAGAGCCGTCGTGACGCAGAGGCGTAAGCGTTTTCCTTTAGATACGACGGTTTCAGGGTTCGATTCTCACTCGGAGAAGATGGATTTTTCTATTTCCATTTACTTCGCTCTGGAAACTAAGCAAAGTGCGGCATTGAGTTCCGCCATTCAACACGCAATGCCTCAAAAAAACAGGCGGAAAGTGGGGACGGAGAAAGCAGGAACTAAGCAACGGTGTGTCTTAACACTAGGTTCACATAGTTACTGCAGTTCCCTCTGCCTACCCTGCAATGTGAGGGATAAAGCGTGAAGCTATAAAAAAAGTAGAAAGTGGAGGTGAAAATTTTATGACACTAAGGTCTCTTCTAACTAAAACTTAGTCTTTAAATCTTCATTGGCTTTGGCTAAAAAAAAAAGTGACCTGCCATGATGTTGTTTCTTCTAACCACAAATTGAAATCAATAAAAAATCAAACAATAATATAAAAAACGTATTTACAAAACCTTTTTGGAAACATACACAGTTAAGTTAGGACTCAGACAGTCTTTAGACCAATGTAAAGCCAAAGCAGAAACGTATAAGCCTTTTAGTAGTAAGCGTTAAGACTATGGCTGTGACTATCCTGGAAATTTCACTGAGATTGTTTTCTCTTTGTACGTAAGTGTGACAAAGGCTATGTCTAATTTCATAACTTAATTCACCATACTACAAAATTTTATTTTAATATAACACAACATTTTGCTGACATCATAATATTTAATATCAATATTCGTATAAAAGCTTCGAGGAAATACCGAATTAATAAAAGATAAATTATTAATATGCTGTTCTATGTGCATCAAAATAGTTAATATATTTGGATTGTCACACAATTTCCACTGTAAGAGTTTTATATATAGGAAAAAAAGGGGCGGTATAAATTAAACAATTTACGCTTTTTACTATATTATAGCGTAATTTACGTAATGTTTAATTAAAGCAACACTTCTTATGGAAGGAAGGAATAAAAAGTCAGAATATATAAAATACGTGAAACCTTGATGGATACAAGCCACGTACAATTAGACACAAGTCCTACCTCTCTCAGACGCGCGACGTCACTAGATACCGCGTAATGCCGTAATGTCAACGATCGCTCAAGTTACCGCAAATCCTGTATAAATCAGCTTGGATACGAGTACATATTGAATGGAAACGAATGTATTTCGAGCGGTTTAGTATGAATTTTGATGACATTTTCATTTTTGATAAAAGAAAAAAGACGAATGACATGTTGAAAATAAAACATATTTTTTTCCAGAAGTAATTGCTTTATATTTTGGTTACCAAATCTATAATTCTTATTATCTAGTAGTATGGATCTCAACTGCGCCACAGCATTGTCTTCGATTGAAATACGTGCAGGCGCTCTCACCACCACGCTCAGTGGTGAGAGCGCCTGCACGGTTCGCAGGAGGGCGTGGGTTCGAGTCCCGCTGCGTTCAAATTTTTATATGCTTTCTTTAAGTATTTTTTCTATCCTCAGTGTGGATTAACATGTGCCGTGTGCACAAAGATATTTAATTTTATAACAATATATTTTTGTAATAAGATAGTCGGGCTCAATGTGTAACTTCTCTGTACCGTCAGTCATACCGTAGAAAGCGCAATAAAGAGACGTAAAATTGGACTCGTGGTTTTGTTCTGCACCACTAAAATATTTAATTAAATTATAAATATACCTACAGTAAAAAGGTATATTTGGTGACCCCGACACAAGAAACTACATAATGACGAGCTCCAATAGTTCAGGATTAGGAGCAGCAGCGCAAAATGACTCCTCCGGTTTAGCATCGATAACAGTTTCGTCGAGAATTCCGGAGTTTTGGTGTGATAAACCCAGATTATGGTTTGTACAAACTGATGCAATACTTGGACCGCAGAAGCTGAGCGACGAAGCAAAATACAATTTGGTTGTTGCTAAATTAGGCAAAGAGGTGATTCAACAAGTAAGCGACATTTTATTAAAGCCGCCCGAGACTAAGAAATTTGAAGCTCTGAAATCACGCTTATTGCAAGTATATGAAGAATCTGAAATTCGGCAATTTCAGAAATTACTCAGCGAAATGGAATTAGGAGATCAAAAACCGTCTCAATTACTTCGAAAAATGAAGGATTTGGCGAGAGACAAAATTCCAGACGAAACCTTATCTATTATGTGGCAAGGACACCTCCCTGCCTCAGTGCGAGCTGTCTTAGCGGTTACAGATGTAAAAAATTTAGAAAATCTGGCCGCTATCGCTGATAAAATAATGGAGACGTCAAGGCCACAAGAAATTTCGGAAATAAGGGCTAATACTTCAAGTTCTAATGACACAGCTTTAATTTTGGCCGAAATAGCTAAATTAAATCTGCGGATAAATTATTTAGAAACACAAAAACCTACATTTAGAAATCGCATACACAACTTTCGGCGCGCACGCTCTCGGTCTGCATCGCGACGGCGAAATATAAGCCGGCGCACGCCCGATAGTGCGGATTGGCTTTGTTCGTATCATTATCGCTACCGGAATAGAGCAACGAAATGTATGGAGCCGTGTGCTTGGAAAAAAATCAATCAGGAAAACTAAATATGGTGCAATCGGAGGCGGAGATTGACACCATTTTGACTTCTAAACGCCTATGTGTTATGGACAAAAATAGTGGTTACAATTTTTTAGTAGACACTGGTGCGAATATTTCAGTTATTCCAGCGACTAAGAGACCTTATAGTAGTAACAGGTGTAGTGAGTACAGACTATATGCAGCTAATGGGACCGAAATAAAAACATATGGTGTAAAAACTCTTATTTTAGATTTAAATTTACGGCGACCCTACCGTTGGACTTTCGTTATAGCAGATGTAAATCAACCAATTTTAGACGCAGAGCTATTAGAACTATTAAAGTCTAAAACTCTAAATATTAAAAAGGTGAAAATTCCTAACTGTAATGCATATATTTATTGTGAAACATCGCATGGAAAAGTTCGTCCTTATTTGCCGTTGGAATTCCGCGCATCGGCTTACAACGCGATTCATGGAATTAGTCATCCCGGCATACGAACAACAAGAAATATGATGCGAGAGAGATACTTCTGGAAATCGATGAACAAACATATTGCATTATGGACTAGATCATGTTTGGAATGCCAAAGGTCCAAAGTTCGAAGACACAATATTTCACCATTTAAGTCTTTTGAAAAAAGTGATAGATTTGAACATATTCATACGGATTTGACATCGTGGGTCCTCTTAAATATTGCAATGGATATCGATATATTTTAACAATGTTTGATAGAAGCACTGGTTGGCCTGAAGCGTATCCTTTAAAGGACATAACAGCAGAAAGTGTAGCCGAAGTCGCTTATGATGGCTGGATTACTAGATTCGGTTGTCCATTGAGAGTAACGACAGACCAAGGACGTCAATTTGAGTCGAACTTATTTAATCAACTAGCCAAAAGAATGGGAATCACAAGAATAAGGACTACAGCATACCATCCACAGGCAAACGGTGCAGTTGAAAGGTGGCATCGTTCTCTTAAAACTTCTCTGATATGCAGAGGTAACACAGATAATTGGGTTAAAGAGCTACCTAGCGTGTTACTAGGATTAAGAGCAAGTTACAGGGATGATACTAAGATAAATGCAGCTGAGTTGGTGTATGGTGAATCTTTAAGACTTCCTGGTGATTTTTTTGAGCTGAAAAAGCCAGAAATCTCAAGTGAAGAAACATTTTTACAAGCGTTAAGGCAGAAAATAAAGAATATAGCAGCAATACCAAGGCGCGAATTACGTCAAAACAAAATTTTCGTACACCCGGAACTTGAAAAATGTTCACATGTATTTGTTCGTTGCGACCGAGTGTCAAGGCCGCTTACTCCTCCGTATTCTGGTCCATACAAAATTTTAAGCCGAACAAATAAATATTTTAAAATCCAAGTGGGAGATACGGAGAAAATTATTAGTATAGACAGACTCAAGCCAGCGTTCACGTTACAATCTGATGACATAGCAATATCGCCCAGTATGGAGCCATATAACAATAACAAGGAGCCCATAGTAACAAGATCAGGACGCATTAGTAAACCTTCAGTGAGATTCACTCCCTAGATCGTATCGACTGTTTTAGCTGCATCTCTATATTTTCATAATTTAATTTTTCGAAAAATAAAAAATATGGGTAAAACAGTGAGTAAGGAAGAAAAAGAAGAAATAATTATCGCACAGACAGGTGCTGGAAATAGCGCAACGGCTTCAGAAACGACCACGCATATTAGCACTAGGGTAGAGTTGTATACTCTCGCAATTCTGACCCTGGTATTGTGTGTTGTCTTCTATAATGTGTGGAAACGCTGCAAAATGCAATTCACCAGCTTTATTAGAAGGACACTACTGGATACTTCTGTTGTTGTCAGGGGACAACCAGAGAACCCTATCCTCCAGAAGAATCCAGGATGCCAGCAAGTGATTGTGTAGTGAAGTGAATAAATTTAAAAAGTGTTAAATATAAGTTTTGAGTTGTGTACGCAATCATAATCGTATTTGTTATTTGTGTAATCATGATATTAGTCAAGGCGTATGTTCGTAATATTATATACATTTTTTGTAATTGTTCAAAACGATAGATATTAAATTGTATTATTTTTTTGTATGAGTAGGTGCAAAATTTATGTTTAATTGTTTTAAGAATTTTAAACATTTTGTAACAATGTTTTCTAATTATAACAATTGTTTTATATTTTTCTTTTGGAAAAGTATTATTATTAATTTGTATAACTTCTCTTTTTTTATGTTTTTTTGAATGTAATAAAAATATTTTTTGAAGGGGGGTATACTGTGCCGTGTGCACAAAGATATTTAATTTTATAACAATATATTTTTGTAATAAGATAGTCGGGCTCAATGTGTAACTTCTCTGTACCGTCAGTCATACCGTAGAAAGCGCAATAAAGAGACGTAAAATTGGACTCGTGGTTTTGTTCTGCACCACTAAAATATTTAATTAAATTATAAATATACCTACAGTAAAAAGGTATAAACACTTTAAAAATCATAAAAATATTCGATTGAAATATTTATGCAATAACTCGCAGCTGTTTCCTTGGCAAGTTTAAAAATTTCTTGTAAATAAAATTTGTACGCCAACAAAGATATATTTTCTCTTTTCTATCCATATATTTTTTTCAAAAATTTGCTTCTAAAAACATAAATAATGATATAATAATTGGCATATATTGGAGAAGTTAAAAATACATATAAAAAATCATTAAGAAAGATAATCGATAAACAATTTTTTTTAATTTTCTTTATTTTTTTTATTTCATACAGAATAACATATTATATATAAAATTTTTATTTTGTCGATAATTATAGAATATTGAAATGTTTGATGGAAATAAAGCACAATTTAAATAATATGAAGTATTGTATTTATGTAACAAAATCAACTGCACAACTGCACTAAAAGCATTTCTGCGTTACGTTAAAAAACTACATTAATGAATCTATTGAACGTGAAATATTATATGCATATTATTTAAAATGATCTTTACCCGCCGTCGAAAAAGAAGGAGTTCTATATTAGACACTTATATCTATTTTGTACATGCTTATCACTCATAGCTTCACGCTTTATGCCTATGCTCTGCCTACCCTGCTATATGCGGGCCTATTGCAGGGTAGGCAGAGGGAACTGCAGGAACCATATGAACCTAGTGTTAAGACACTCCGTTGCTTAGTTCTTGCTTTCTCCATCCTCGCTTTCCACCTTTTCCGAGGCCGAGACCGCCATTGCATCGCTTTGCCTAGTTTCCAGAGTGAAGAAAATGGAAATAGAAAAATCCATCTTCCCCGAGTGGGAATCGAACCCTTTTAGAAAGAAAAGAAAGTTAGTATTCCATTATCCAGCCAAAGTCCATTATCCAGCCAAAAAACAATCCATCTTTTAACTCAGTGCTATATTGACTTCTGGCTAGGAAAAGAAAACAAACATGAAAAAACGTCTCGAAATTAAAAACCAGGACAGTTCCCAAGAAGTGGTGATCCAATTCAAATAAAAGCAGAATATTATCACAAGAGACTTATAACGACAACGGTTATATTAATTAGCTTGGAGCGCGACATTTGTCATGTTTATAATAGCAAATGCAAGTAAGAAAATATTAAGTTTGGTTTTACCGTAAAATATGCCATAATAAAAGAGAAAGGGAAACTTAAGTTAGCATGAAAATGTGGAAACGATAGATTAAGTAATAAATAACAAATGCCAAAAATAAAGGCTACTCTAAAGACACACCTAACTCTAAAAGTGTATATAGTGTTTTACATTTTCTGATTCTAAAAAATATATTAAAGATTGAAACAAAGCTTAAATCACGTTGTTTTTTTTTCTAAAGAAAGAATATTTTCCTTTTCAAGGAGCAATTACTCCCAAACAATGCTTATCAAGAGCTTTGGCATAAAATTGACAATTCTATATAAATTATTGTCTTCGTTATTCGATATTTTATACCAGAAGCCGTCGAGGTGTAGTGTGATAATGTTTGATTTTAAGCGACCAGGGTTCGATTTCTACTCGGGGAGATAATTATATTTATATTGTTTTTAATTATGTGTCATACAACATGCAATATCACTAACATAAGAAAGCGGGAAGCGAGTCTTCGTTCGTGAACAGAGAGCCTTGACACTAATTTCTTCTCCGGACGGACCAAGTGTAAAAATGAATAAAAATTTTACAAACAATTCAAATTAAAAACCAATTATTACTTACACATTAGTTTTATTTAGTATACAAAAAGAAGTAGTTAGTAGCTAGTATTCAATATTTAGTACTTTTACTCCGTTGTACACTTTTGAATTGGACATTAAACACTTAAAGACGAGATCGGCGGCGAACCCAATAGTTATTTGAGTTTCAATTAAACTGGAGCAGCATGTGTAACAAATATATCTATAATTTTTAACCGGAGTGGAATGGAAATCTCATCAGCTATCATGTACCATGTACGAGAGTACAGAAAGCAAACTTTTTATTTCATTTATTATATATAGCTAAATAGTAAAGTAATATTATTTTAAAATAAATAATATCGAAATCTAATACCTCTTTATATAAATTTCAGTAAACATTTATATTGACGTAATGTCAAACATTTACTATGTTCATTCCAGCGTCTATTTGTATATAAATGTCATTTTCTCTTTTGTGAATAAATAAACTGTATTTTAATAATGCATCACCTAACAAGTGATATGAAGAACTTAAATCTACTAACACATCTCCACTGCTGGAGGTAAGTTTCCTTCCTTTACATTCAGTCAAAATCTTCTTCAGATTCTCGGTTCATTAAACTGGCACGATACGCTTTTTGGTCTTCACTCACAGAAATATCTGCTCCATTTGCTTGTCTTCGTAATTTTGGTAGTAATATCTTTATAGCCATATTGTTAATTAAAATAAAAGTGATTACAATTATAGGACATTTTTCAACTTATAACTTAGGACAGCTGTCGGTTTGGTCTGAGAGTACTGATGAAAAGCATACATTTTCAGAAATTGCAGACTAATTGAAGAGAATATTTGACACAGCATGCCAAATGCTGCCCAATATTGTTGGGTTCTTCAAGTTACTTTCTCACAGTTGTTCCTACCAAGCGGGATAGTTTGCTTATATAGATATATTCACTGATAACTTTTGAGAGAGGAGACGTGCTCGTTGAACACTATCTTAGAATTTCTCAAGTTGATACTGAGACCGAGATACCGAGAAGATAAGTCAAGATAAATACCTGACTGAGGTGTACTCGCTATTAACATTTACTCTAAAAGCAATCTTAGGCAGTGTTGCAAAAATGTCTACTAAAGTTGGTGAACGGTTACGAAAATATAATAATCCCTACCAAACTATACTCCTTAGTGTTCCTTTCTCACTTATTATGCTGGAAAAAAACAATTAAAAGTTTGGTATCTGTTCTCTAGTACATGGTACATGATAGCTGATAAGATTTCAATTCCATTTCGATTAAAAATTATAGATAAATTTATTTATTACACATGCTGGTCCAGTTTAAGTGAAAGTCTAATAACAATTGGGTTCGCCACCGATCTCGTCTTTAAGTGTTTAATGTCCAATTCAAAAGTGTACAACGGAGTAAAAGTACTAAACCTTGAATACTAGCTACTAACTACTTTGCTTATTATGCTGGAAAATATAATAATCCCTACCAAACTATACTACATTATTATAAGTTCAGTACTTTTCATAAAATATATTATCACATACTTATTAATTTCATATGATCATACATAGATTTAATCAAAAAGCTTCCACCAAATTGAAATCGAAATGTATGACGCAATTAAAATTCTTATTAATCCATAAAAGTATTACATCATAGCTTTTAATATTTAAAATATTAATAACATACAGTCATAATTACAAACAAAGTGAATAAAGAGTGTGAAGGTCGAGCGTTTAATGATGAGAGAGTAGATGAGAATAAAATTAGAAATAATTTCCATTCAAATAGTACAAAACCGCTCAAGTAGGCTTGTTTTAAACGTTCTAATTCATTTACAGTTATAAAACTACCTAAGTTTCGTATTCGTATTGTGTGAATTGTATGAAACAACCTTAAATATTATAAGGCGGTCGTGGTGCAGAGAACTGTGTTTGAATACACGATGGTTGCGGGTTTGATTCTCACTTGGGGTAAGGAATTATTATCATCATCTCATTTTTTCATTAAGTTACGCTACGTCCCAAATTCTGATAAGAAAGGCCAATTAACAATTGGGCTTAGTAAAAACTACTGAGAGAAAAAAGCAAAGCAAAAGTATGCAGATTAGTTGCTATGTGTATGAGAAGTTTTCCAGAAAATTCAACTTCAACAAAATAAAATGCAAATGTACTTTTATTAATATTCTTACTGAAGATAATATGCAATTTTTGATTAGTGAATTCACAATTGATACACAAAAATTCTTCACTGAAGTCTATACAATCTTACAAAAATTAAATATAACAAAGTACTTAAAATACAATTTAATTAAATACATACTAAGATATAATTTCGAAAATCCAATACGTTTTCAGGACGGATATTACAGCCGTGTTTCAGCTGGAAAACTAAAATAAATCTGTCAGAGCCCCTTTTGCGTGTTCAAGCAATCGAATAAAACATTAAGATATCGCAGAGGTCGGAGGGTTAGGGTGCCGTTAATCAAAGTGGGACGACTGACATCGGGCATCGATCGGTATATTCTACTCAGATGTTACTTCTCCTTTTAGTACCTTCGATTTTTATGATAATACCAAGTTTATTTGATATACCTTTAAACTACGTATAGGTATAGGCGTTTTAATAGTGGTTAGAGTTTTATATAAGGATTACCTTTGGTTTAATAAAATGTAAATAATAGCGAAGCGAAGTGTTTATATTTAGTTTTAAATGATGAAAACTCCTAGTATTTTCCGTTAAAAATTCATATTTAAAGCCGTTTGGTCCGTAATTTTGAAACTGTGAAAGCCCTTACTTATAAGCGTATATAATGTGAAATTAGCTCGCCAAATGTCAAAGATTTGCTGAAATATTGAAACTGCATAATGTATATGTATAATAAATATTGATCATAAGAAATGGTTGGCCTTCATTTCCGTACAGTTATTTGAGTTAATATCCGGAAGAGAGGCCAAGCATGTTTATCATCTTGATCCAAATGTATAGATAAGTAATCGATCAATAATCTTGATTTTATTCTAATAATACTATATATTATATATTATATACTAAGGACCGTCGTGGCGAGGCGCAACGTCTGCCTGTAACGCGACTAACACGACGGTTTCTGGGTTCGATCCTCAGTCGGGGAAGATGGATTTTTCTATTTCCATTTTCTTCGCTCTGACAACTAAGGCAAAGCGCGGCGTTGAGTTTCGCCACTCAACACGCGAAAACGGCGGAACGCTTTCCGCCGTTTTCGCGTGTTGAGTAACGAAGGGGACGAAGTAAGCAGGGACTAAGTGACGGAGTGTCTTACACTAGGTTCGTATGGTTCCTGCAGTTTCCTCTGCCTACCCTGCCATGTGCGGCATAAAAGCGTGAAGCTAACAAAAAAAAATATATAATACTATATATATATATATATATATATATATATATATATATATATATATATATATATATATATATATATATATATATATATATATATATATATATATATATATATATATATATATATATATATATATATATATATATATATATATATACTCGTATATATATATAACTCCATGTATACATGAACCTGAAGAAACATAATATTGAGAAACTCCGTCCTCCGTTTTAACCAAAACTCTTCTTTTTTCTTTCTTTCTTTTTCGTTCGTTTTTTAATAGAAAGAATTAATGTCTTAGCACTTTGGTTCTCGTTTTCTATCATGCTATAAGCGGGATACTGAAGGGAACTATTACAACTAAATTCAACTAATACTATTGGAAATTACATATTATTCAAGATATTTCAAATAAAATGTTATTAATATGAAATAACAAAAGCCGATGGAATTTTGCATGTATTTACATATATATAAAAACATGTAAATAAATACATAATATGAGGTACAGTATCTTTGATCTCATCTTTCATTTTTGTCAGAAGCTTTTCCTTCAAATATTTTATTACTGTCACAAAAAAACCTCCCCGTCTCAGTGGTTCAACTTTTAGGGGTGTTTTATACAACGTCATTGAGGGTTCGTTATAATGTAGGTTGTTGCTTAGTGACAATTTTGTTAAGTCATTATGATAATTTAGTACCTACTATTCGAAGATATTATTTGTGTATATAGAATTATTTAAGACGTAACTACCGTAAATATCATACCGAATCATTTTTATTATCAATTTCTTGTTCATATATTTCCACTTTCAGAACAATTATTTTCACTTCTGTTCTGGTCAAAGTGTGGCGTTTAATTACGCTTCACTCAACGATCAGTGTTTCGAATTTGTTTAGAAAGCAAGAAAGGGTTAATATAAAATATTTTCAACTTACTTTGTTTTATAGTAAAAAATAAAATTAGAAAACAGTAGATGCGGATATCTCAAGATGGATCACCAAGGTGTTCCTTAGAGTTTGTCTATCTCAAACAGGAGGCGTAATAAAAACTGTCTAAGACTGACCACATGTAATGTGAGTAGGGAAATTTGAATCGGAATAAATATAATAGTCTCTCCACCCTACTACATACAGAACATTTTAAAAGTAATAAAAAATTAGATCAAAAATATAAATACAATTCAACGTGCCAAATTATTTAATTGTAACTATCGTATTGATTTCAATATGGCTGTTATATTTCACCATATATGTATGTAGAAGTTATATGTCTCTTGTCAATTAAGATATCTTAATTAACAAGTGCTATGTATATCTCATTCTTAACTAAATGAATAAATTTATATAACAAAGCGCTGTGTATATCGTAGAACAAAATATTATTTAAAAAATATACACAAACACATGTGAATTCTAAATAAAATGTCTTTTAATTAACCAAATGAATAAATTTAAACTTAAATTGTGCTTATTATACTGTTACATTATAAAAGTGGCAGCTTTCATCTAAATAAAGGTTTTATTTAACATTTTAACCCTTATATTTATTTTTTAACAAAGTAGGACAAATAAACAAAGCCTTGGATAAAAGCAAACAGTATACAGATACGTATGTATGAAAGAGGAAAATTGAGCCTAAAATGCGATCGTTCTGATACTCCCAAAAATGCGGACCACCTGACACAGTTGAGTTTGAAATGAACAAAACGAAACTTGTCATATTTGACGTTTTTAGAGGTGAAAAATATTAGGTCAATTTGAAAAATCTTAAATATTGGACGTATACAGTAGTGGATATTTGTATTTTGAAGATTTTTAGTAAGCTAACTTTGGTTATTGCTCAATGAATTGCTAATTTAAAAAAAAATGGTTGCCTGTAAAGTGGGTTTTACGGGCGAAAATTTTACGTGACAACGTCTTTTTCTCGGTAGAATATTTATTGATATGATTAATAATTATAATATAAATTGCACAAATTTTAACTATAGAAAATATATTTTGTTTACTAAAACATTGTACATGTGTCAAGTGATACGCGCGGCGGACCGATCATAGTTCGGTGACAGTTGACACATCGTTACGTTACCTTTTTCATATGTGACTCCGAGCCGCAACCTAATTTAAGACCTTGTCACGTCAATAAAGACTTACAGATTAAGCAAAAGCTAAGGCTGGTTAACTCTAGGCTCTATATATTGTACTTTGTACAGATATATATTTTGAACTACATTAGGTATTTTTCCTGGGACTTAGTCTAGTTTAACTGATATCAGTTTACTTAAGTGAAGCAATCAATCATCATTAACTAGGGTATGACCAATAATTTTAGTTGTAGTATTTTTTGCTTCCTTTCGGCTACAATTAATAAAATAATGCGTTAAATTTTACTGTAAGTTTTGGAAATAATGTTGCTGTTGACCCTACTTGACAATTATGCTAGTTGATTCATTGTAGTTCCTATTTTTTTATTATGCTATAATAAACTAAATACATACATATTATTATATACATAGTATAATATACCATCAAATGTGATCTGCAATTTACTGGGAAACATTCTAGTCACAAATCACTCCTTAATATATTTCTCACTAAACAACCGCTATTTGGTTTAATTCTACATATTTTTAAGACAATTATTTTTTTTTACGTATTATCTCATCAGTACTACTAAATAAAATTACTAAAAGCTCGTCTACCTCCACCTTAAAGGCCGGCAACGCACTTGTAACACTTCTGCTGTTACACAGACCCGTGGGCATAGGTGATTACTTACCATCAAGTGACCCGAACGCTCGTTTGCCTTAACCTTCCCAAAAAAAAAATACTCTTTAACACTTATAACATTCTCCTATAAGTGGTACTACCAGTGACATACTGTCATCTTACACTATATAATTAACATTACCTAGAGTTTGTCATAAATATATAAAGTTACGCGACTCGTGTATTAAATAGAATATTTAATATATTAAAGTTGTATGGAAAGCTTTCCATTCCATTTCCATGTGCTCTAAACGATGTCTTAGTCTGGAGGACACCTGATACCCGTTTGCTTATATTAATTACTTGTATAGCTGAACATTTGTGGATTCTGCTTGGAAAAATACTGTAAAATTAAATTAGTATAACTAATTTCATTGTAATTTAGGAAATAAAAAACAATAAATATATTTCCGTTATCTGATAATTTGTAGAATTTAACAAGGCAATAAGCTGTACAAAAAATATACAAATTTCAACGTGGCATGATAAAGTATGCGTGGCTCAGAGTTTTTGACCGATTTCCAAAACACCTGGGCTCAAATCCCGCTGCGCCGCTGCTTTTCTTTCTGTGCGTTAATACTGTAAGGCTTACATAAGATTGCCTAGTGGATTGGATTGATTGATTGAATGGTGTCAGTCCTAGCATTACCTACTAAAATCGAACGAAAATCATCTCTACTTCTATGATACTGAACTTTTTGATGAATAAATAAAGCCTAATAAGCGCTTCTTAATAATTTCTTACAAATATTTACTGTCTAAAATGATTACACAATATTTGCAAAATTAGTAACAACCAGATTAAAATAATTTTGGTTACATATCATTTGGATTGCGCACTCTTCTACGATACTTCAAGAAAAAGCCCGCATTTAAATCTAACCTTACATGCATGCATGAGGTTGAAGTGACCAAATTTTCCTTGAAGTTAATATTCTTAATTAAACATTTTTATTTATCCACCTGTTTTATTGTCTCTTTTTCTTTTGGTACATGCATATTTTCGAATATATCGGATGGAATTGAATTAAGCGAAGTGAAGAAGAATTGAATTAATTGCATAGCTGTTAGTTCTAAGTGGGATTTAGACTATAAGAGACCTTAAAATTTGCACACTGGATATAAAATTATAGGAGTCCAGTTGAACTTTAAAAACGTAATATATTTCCAGAGAATCATAAACAAGGTCCACCTGGAGAATATCTGAATACTGTAAGAAATACGAAAATAGCTCAGTAGTAAAAGCTAGTGACCTTGATAAGTATTTTTCATTGACGAATAAATATATATAGTTTTATAAAACATATATAGTAAATTATAGAGTATATATAGTAAAGTATATCGTTGATTTATAATTATAAGAACTTATAAGTTGCTTCGATTTATTCGCTCGCTTTTTTTATATAGAATTCAAAACATACATTGTAAAAATAAAAATCTACCCGATCATGTAATCAGGATTTTTATATTAGGATACTAATTTTAATGTCATCGTGATATAATAAAAAAGCGATTAGTTGTATTTAGGTCGTGGGTTCTATTATCACTGAGCACAAATAATTTTCTTTCCAAACAAGTGAAGTAAAGAAATTGCATCGTTGAGTTATGCTAGTCTATACGCCTTGTATCGATTTCGAACTGTAAGGAGAACACAGTGTTTTAGCACTTTACTTTTAACATCAGGTTTTAATGTGATACCAATAAAATAGTAAAAATAATAATTACTATAAAGTATAGTATAGTAAAAGAATTGACGTAACATTTTCTTCCTAAACACGATATCTTGAATGTTGACCTACATCAAGATTAGATCGCAATCCGACGCAAAACTCCGACGGTCCAACTTCCTCAAGGACATCGATCTGGGCTTTATTAAAACGATTATTCACTTTTTAGGCACTGAATTCAATAAGGCTGTATTTTCATGTATATGTATATTTTTCTTTATTTTCATTTTGTTTACTCTGATAGCAAGAATTTGCATGGCTTTGAGTTCCGCCATTCAAAATTGCACATTGTCTAGAAAGTGAAATGGAGTGTCTCTTCAAAAGTGGGAACATAGTGTCTTTTCACAATACCAACACTTCCTATATTGGAAAATAGCGAGTTATTGTTTTTAATATTTGAATTCCCGCTTAAGCTAAGATAAAACGTGGCATAGTGATCATGATACACAGGTTATATATGACTAATATATAAGATATGCATAAATTCACAGATTTAATGTCATGTTGTCAATTTTCATAGCAATTATTAACATACAAAATGTAATTTAATCTAATTTATATATCTTTAAGAAGACGTAGGCGCAGAGGCATAAGCGTCTGCATGTAAACGCGACGGTTTGAGGGTTCGATTCCCACTCGGGGTAGATGGATTTTTCTATTTCCATTTTCTTCGCTCTGGAAACTAGGCAAAGCGCGGCGTTGAGTTCCGCCACTCAACACGCAATGCCTTAAAAAAACGGCGGAAAGTGGGGACGGAGAAAACAAGAATTAAGCAACGGAATGTCTTAATACTAGGTTCGTATAGTTCTTGCAGTTCCCTCTGTCTACTATGATTCCTTTTATGTATTGGCTTTTAAAGTACATCAACATACTATGTTAAAAATTATTAAAAAAATATTTATATATATATTAAACAGCTATTTGTAAATATTAATTTAGATTGATATTTGTAGTATATTTTATTATTTATTATTTGTAATTTGTCGTGTCAAGGCCAATGTATGACTGGAAAATATTTTATGGTTATTAAGTTGCCTTTTTATTATTATTTATTATGTTTTTGTAATTAGAAAACACTTAATGCCATAGATTTTTGATTTTATTGAGATTTTTGAGTATACAAAATTATATATTTTCATCGTATGCCAAATAAATGAATTTACAAAAAAAAAGTAAAAACAAGTTTCTGAAAGCTAAATCATATGGGTGGTAGTTTTTTTTTGTTTTATTTTGTAGCTTCACGCTTTTATCCCGCATGGCAGGGTAGGCAAAGAGAACTGCAGGGACCGTGGGAACCTAGTGTTAAGACACTCCGTTGCTTAGTCCCTGTTTTCTCCGTCCCCACTTTCCGCCTTTTTCGAGGCATTGCGTGTTGAGTGGCGGAACTCAACGCCGCACTTTGCCTAGTGTTGTTTTTTAGTATTTTAAAAAACTACCACTCATAAAAACTAAACCACCGAAACCTAAACGTATGTAATATATTTCTTTTCCTTATATTTATAATATTGTAAAACTTTACTTTACATACCATTAATTTTGTGAGCTTTCTATGTATAAATACCTTTAGAAACTTTTAAAGCTTCAAAGCTCAGTAATAACAATTCTTTCGACTTAATTTTACAGACCCTTTGATTTCTTTGTCCCCATTGTGATTGTGATAGAGAACTTTTGGCTTGATCGCTATTTCAAAGTTATGAATTTTCTGCTCAAGTTATATTAGGCTCAATTTAAATTTTGTCAAATGATTAGATGTTGGTAAAACTTTTATTTCTCATACAGTTGATTCTGGGTTTACGTGTGATTCGCTATGAACTAAATTACATAAATACTTAAAGAAAACATACAAAATGAATTAATTTATAAATAAGTTGTATAAAGCTTACAAGAATTTTGACGCGGGGTGATGAAGAACACATGGCTCAGTAGTTAGAGTCTTTGCAAAGCGCGGGTTCTAATCCCGCTGCGTTCAAATTTTTTATATATGTTCTTCAAGTATTTTTCTATCCTTAGTGCAAATAAACACTAAAAATTATAAAATATATAGAGATGACCTTGTTATGAATTATCAATTAAAGCTTATTAATAAAGTTCTCCAACTTTCACAATTCGTCTTCGATAAAGAAATGAAAAAATCTATTTTATTTATAACTTAACCGATACATACAAATGATAACAAAATATATATATTATACATACTTACATGTTTTTGGTGTATGAATACATTTCAATACATATATGAATATATCCATCTAAGTATAGAAAAGCATTTCAATTCAATATAATGATGTGATCAAACCCTATTCCTGCTTATCTCGACGGGTCACGTACGCAAATAAATATATGTATGTACATACACGTGTATACGACGGTATGTAAGATCGTTTACAATTTTGCATATGAACTCGTATAAGAGAATTTAGTACTAAATCTTAAAATTTCAATAACTTTTGCTGAAAATCGTATTACAGTAACTTGTATAATTTATAGAACTTGTCTCAAAATGCGTGAAGGAATCAAACAGAAATTAATTTTTCAAAAATGCACTGTATTGAAAAGGCCAAACTAAAATTAACATCAGGATTGTATCTATTATGATGAAAATATCATTAAGACGTAAGCATCTGTGTCTTATTTTATTATATTTCGTATACAATCGCCGCGTAATCTAAGCTTGCACAGTTCTAAAACTTTCACTTTTCTTGACTTATAAAATTTCAATGACAAAAATATTAGTAACTTATATCTGTATTAATTGCGATGGTGATAAAATGAGTCCTTACGATTCATAAAGTTGTATTTCATTAACTTATACTTACGAAATGAACTTTTTCTTTTGTCTTCACGCTATATCCCGCAAATGGCAGGGTAGGCAGAGGGAACTGCTGGAACCACAGGAACATAGTATTATGACACTCTGTTGCTTAGTCCTTCCTTTCTCCAAACTCGCTTTCCGCCTTTTTCGAGGCATTGCGTGTTAAGTGGTGAAACTCAACGCCGCGCTTTGCCTACCTTCCAGAGCGAATAAAATGGAAATAGAAAAATCTATCTTCCCAAGTGGTAAACGAACCCACAAACCGTCGCGTTGACATGTAGACGCTACGCCTCTGCGCCACGGCGGTCCTCTCAAGTGAGAACTTATAGTATAAATACAGGAAGAATATAGAAGAATATACTAAAAATTGGCGGTGAAAGCATTGCTGTATTTTCCGAGGCGGCACCTTTTAAATTTCTTGGTAAGAAAATAGATTACAAAGGCCGAACTTCATCTATAGATGTACTAGTCGACAGCTTTTTGACGGATCTTTAAAAGGTAGACCATCAACCCATAAGTAATGTCAAGAAAGCTTGGATTTACAATAATTTTCTAACATCATGTCTGAATTGGCCTTTCCTCGTATATGATTTTAATAAAACTCTCTTGGTAAAGTTAGATGCAAGCGTCATGAAGTTTTGTCGTGGGCTAGCGAATTCGGCGGACACCTCAACCTTATTTAGAGACAAAAATAATTTTGAGTTGAGATTAAAGAAACCATCGGAGCTCTATAAATATCTAAAAGTCGCCAAAACACATATTCTGGGAAAATCACAGGATGAGATTGTTACCTCACTTCCAAGAGATAGAAGTGTCTCAGAGCTCGTGTTATGATAGGAGCACAATTTAGCAAAGTAGGGTTAGGGTCGAAGAGGAAAGTCCAAGACACATAATAATATCTTTTATTCGGCAAGACGAGAACGGTACGTATAAGGTGCACTCAATGGGCTTAAAAATGCAAAATGAGTGGCTAACTATAGGAGAATTCTGTATCCCTTTAGCTTAAAATGGTGCACCCTAATTCACAACTGGTCTCCAGCTCTCTTAAAATTCTACCTAAATGCGTTCCAAATGACTCTTCCAGATCAAAGTAATTTAGTAAGATGGGGTAAAGCTACCGAAAAATCTTGCTACATCGGTAAAGAGGCAGTGGGGACAGCTAAACATATGCTGGTCGGGTGTGGGGTACTCTTGGATAGTGGTCAATACTCGCGGCGCCATGACAAAGTACTAGAAATCAAACGTGAAGCCGTTAATCTTTCAGTAGCAAGAGCACAGAGAAACATAACAACCAGCAAACGCTCAATAGAATTTGTGTAAGAAGGTTCTCATAAAAAACCCACACAAAAGCCTTTCTCTATATTAGATCCAGCTTCTGATTGGACACTTGTGATGGACACATATGAGAAACAGTATAGAATCCCTGAGGATATTTGTGTTTCGTCATCCAGACCGGATATTTTTCTATATTCTCGAAGCCTAAAACGCGTAGTACTGGCAGAACTTACAGTTCCTTGGGAAACAAATATCCCGAAAAAGTCACCACCTTAAACTCCATAAGTATTTCGATCTTACAAACGAACTGACCAGGAATAGGCTTAGAGCTAGCTTATATGCGGTTGAAGTAGGAGCGAGAGGTATAACAGTAAAATCTCTCTATAGTTTGCTAAAAGATCTCGGCCTGTCTAGAATTATCAAAAATTCTTTTCTAGAACCGAAGACGGCTTTGGTAGAATCATTTAAAATTTGTTGTCGGTAGTGGGAGGAGCTCGGACAGTGAAGGTTAGCGTTAATGCATTTAAATTTTTTTCCTCTAACTGCCACAGTCAATATCGGAATTCTTGGCGTCGACATATCGAGCGAAGTCCAGTTTCGTAGCCATCTGGAGGGTAAGGCTAAATTAGACTCGAAGAAGCTCGGTATATCGAAACAGTATTTCATTCCGGCTCACCGCCTGCAACTTTATAAGGCTCAGGTTTGGCCTCATATGGAATACTGTTCACATCTTTGGGCAGGGGCTCCCCAGTACCAGCTTCTCCCTCTAGACCGCATTCAAAGCATTTTCTACCGCACATATCATGGGGAGTGCTCTGAAGAACAGTTCGGGCTGATTTCTGCCGCCTCTTTCCGTTATCGATCTACGCGACAACTCTACTCCCCCCCCACCACCTTGACAGTTTACTACCGTACATTTTAGCAGAAATTTTCTGCCCCGCACCACAAAATTGTGGAATGAGTTGCCGCATGCGGTATATCCGGACAGATACGACCTGCAGACCTTCAAGAAAAAGGCCGGCAACGCATTTTGTAGCTCTTCTGGTGTTGCAAATGTCTATAGGCTGCAGTATTCACTTACCATCACGTGATCTGTTAGCTTGTTTGCCACCTATACTATAAAAAGGGGCCCTTTAAACCTTCACTTGGGTTGCAAGTCCCAAGCGCTGTTTAGAGCTTGTCTTGAACTTAATGGGCCCGGCACCGCACGGTGAATCCATGGAACGCTAAGTTGTTTCTTCTCTTAGAACAAATTATTATAAGCTTATTTCTATAGTTAATTTTATACAAATTAAAGGAAAATTTAAATAAGTCGTATTTTATAAATTATTCTTTAATAGAAAATCTACAATTATAAATTTACACTTTTTCTTACTACACGTAACTTAAGGTTTTGTATTTACTATTTCAATATAAATAAACAACTGTATTGTTACTTTATTACTCACTTATCAATAAATACCACAGCACGAGTATTGAGTACAGCAGAGTATCATAAATTGAATCCGCATACTAGCATAGCAATACAATTAGCGGAAATATTTGCTTTGCACACAAATGTTTGTAATTGCGGCCTAAAATTAGACCAATTTTGGCAGATAAGCCAGTTTGTATAACTATGCATTGGATTTCAGTATTTGAAGCGTTATACGAGTGTATAATATTACGAGTGTACATTACTAAAGCAATGTATGAATCCAAGGATCGTATGTAAAAATTTTCACCTATTTTCTAAACTTAGGGATCGTCGTGGCACGGCGTCTTCCTGTAAACGAGACGGTTTGTGGGTTCCATTCCCACACAATTATTTTATTTGCTTTTTCTCCACTCCAGCACCTAGGTAAAACGAGGTGTTGAGCTCCGCCTCGCAACACGCAATGCCTTGAAAGAAAAAGCTGGTACGGAGTGTCTTAATACATGGTCTCAACAGCTACTTTAGCATATCACAAGTTTATATAGTGTCTTTTACAAATTCAAACGTCAAAAACATTACTACTGCTAAATCTAATGACTTAGAACGGAGAAGAACCGGTGCAAGGAACTTAGAGGGATTTTTATTTACTTGGTTATTAGAATTTTACAATTATTCGTCTTTAATTTGAACGATCAACCAAAGGCCGCACTTTATTAGAAACTGAATTGACTCCTTTCTTTCTACATATTTGTTCTTTCTTTAACCATTTATTTCTGTCCTATAATCTTCATTTCATTCTGCACAATTTATAGAATAATCTTTTGTTAAGTTGAAAATATAAAAATTTTAATGCAATGGAATTTGAACCCTCCCCTGAACCGTACGATTTGCTTAAGGCGCGTCAGTTGTATAAAGTGTAAGCGTTTCGACGACGCCAAAGTTGTATAAGGCAATAAAAATGGTGAAAAAAGTGGGTTGGAATCCACTTGGAATTGTTACCATTTATGCACAACAAAAATAACTCAATAACAATCAAATTTTTTATATATTTCGTGTTGAGCGCAAATATAAATACTTTTTGACCATTTAATAGAATTAAAATTTATTCTAATAATTCACTTCCTTTAATGGGAATCAAACCCAGAACCGTTAGTTCAGATTCTGTGCTATTGTTCCATGCCTTTATAATAAAATATCTACTGTAATAGAGAAAAACGAATAGACATCATACATATATGAAATATGTATCATATCTACGAAGAGTGCGATCATTACCATAATTCAAAGAAAAAGGCACGAGCAAAAGCTACAAAAACGTCTCCCTATCTATATTCAAGTCGCTGCTGGCACAAATATCTTTAATTGGTACGAAGATATCGTGTTTTATTGGCAGCCCTCGCTTCGTTGTAACAAAATTATATAAGAATTTCTACCTGATTTTGGTTTTTAATCGTGTGATTGTTGATACTAATGCGACGCAGTTGAAACGTGATTTCTTTAAGTTATTCTTTCATATATATTAGTAATTATTAAACGGTGTATAATTATTTTTATTAACGTTAGGGATGTGTCGTAAGGAAATAGAGTAATATCTAGATTTTTAGGTGTAAACCACTTCATTTATAAAAAAATCCATATATCATGTGAAAAATACAATTAAACATATTAGAACATTTAAGAAACATGAAATTATCCGGATGGTTGGATAATGTCATTTCCATATTCTTAGCTCTGGCAAGTAGGCTCGGCGTTGAGTTCCGTCATACTACACGCAATGTCTCGAATAGCGTGAGACTGCGTGCGGAGTTCTTTAATACTAGGTACTCACGGTTCCTGCGGTTATATCTGCATATCAGCAATGAAAATTGAACATAAACGTTCATATTTCTTAACTTAGAATTATAATTTGATTGTATGAAGAAGTCATTGAGTGGAATACTTGAAATTATTATTAGCTTAATCATTACAAAATATTTTGAGATAATTATCTTAACCCCAATAAGCCCAGGTTAGAGACCCAGAGGAACCCTATGAATGTGGTATCAAATTTAGAATTGTATATAGCAGCATAATAACTTTTTCCTGTTGTTGTTGTATCATGGGAATTAATATTTGGTATACAAGCTGAATTATCATTCATCGTAAATACGTCCTGAATATATATATATATATATATATATATATATATATATATATATATATATATATATATATATATATATATATATATATATATATATATATATATATATATATATATATATATATATATATATATATATATATATATATATATATATATATATATATATATATATATATATATATATATGTATATATCCACTTAAAACATAAAACAAAAGAAAACAAAGTGATTAATCTTAATTTTATCTCACGTAAGTACTTACAACATTTACGAACAGTACTTTATAGCTATTTGAAACTTACTTGGTTATATTGGACAGTATTAATAGTTCCTTAAACGGGCTAACTCGATTTACAAGGCCCTCGAGACACACAATGATACTAAATTTCCATCAACCCACTTCGGATAGAAATATATTTACGCTGGTGTGGTGTTTTTTTTTAGTTTTTCACTTAATATTATTCAATTATAAAAGGCAGAACTAAACTTGTTTGTTGTATTTTCATTATATTCAGAATATATATTTATGCAGTTGCACTTATGCATGCATATAAATATAATATTGTATATCTGATAGTACACTGTGTACATATGCATGAACAGGTGGTAGGTATGAACAGCATATAACATTCTAAGTAAGAATTTAATTTATTGAACACTTGAAGAAACGTTTCCCTGCAATTAAAGGTAACTTTAATTTTATTCTAATTAAATATCCAATGCAACATGCACGTTAATAAAAAAATATACAAACTCCCAGCCTTCCAGTAAACAAGTTAAAAACAAAAGTCGTAATTTCGCTGTATTTTTAATTAATCTCAACGTTAAATTATACTTTTAAGCTGACGTTTCGGCATCGAACTAAAATTTTCTGAATGGAATTTCGCTTGGAAAATTATGAACATGCAACGAAAATTATGTGACCGTGCACTGGAAATCATTAGCGTATAAAAGTTAATTACAATTAAGCCTAAAATATTGAAGCACTTAGGTGTAGCTAGTTGGTGGCGCTGTGGTTGAGCGATGTTTTGTAAACTAAAATATGTGTCGACTTTAGTAGTTAGTGTAATATCCTTATTAGGTCAACGCTTGACGGTATACGAGTTGGTTGTACTCGAGGGCTTAGTAATCGATAGAAATAACTCGTTTTAACTATTTATTTCAGACAATTATGTTCTGTATAAATATGACGGAGAAACAATGACTAAGTAGGCGGCAGGCAGGGCCGATCATTTGCATTCGGTGGTACAGGAATCATTTACGATGTGATCAAATAAAACACAGACATTTTTCACTTTTAGATATACTTCGCTTTTACATCTTTTGTTTGGTGGTTTACCCCCATACGAAATAAATTACTGAAGAAATCAATTGAATTAAATTAAAGTTGATTATTAATGTAACCACTTTGTTGATTATTAGGAAATTTGCCGTTATTTGTACACAAGATAAAAAAATAAACATAGAAGTTTCTCAAATAACATTTATTATTATATTAAACACAAAATTGCTTTCATAAAAAGAAGAAGCCTTTATTTCCTGAATTATATTCTTCCATAATATACGCACATACACATCATGTGAATATGCTGTAGCTTTATCTACAGTATAATTTCGTTTTTACTGAAACTTTCGTTGTTTACTGAATATTACGTACTGCAAAAGAAATATCGTGAAGCTCTCAACGTTTGTAGACATTACATTCATAGCACAGTCAATTTTCAAGCTTATTTCATGAAGTCAAAGAAACTGTTCTACTGGAAGGAAATGGCTTAAATGAAAGCTCATCATAGCACAGAGTATATCTACCTAACTGTAAATTGGAAAATGATTATAAGTAAATTATTTTTAAGATAAAGCACGGCGTTGAGTTCTGCATCTCACAATATATTGCCTCAAACTCGAGCTATAAACAGAGATTAGTAAACTTTGAACCTATAATAATAATACCCTACTCAACCTGGAAGATTTTTAAAAGTGATAAAAAAATAACATATATATATATATATATATATATATATATATATATATATATATATATATATATATATATATATATATATATATATATATATATATATATATATATATATATATATATATATATATATATATATATAATATATATATATATATATATATATATATATATATATATATATATATATATATATATATATATATATATATATATATATATATATATATATATATATATATATATATATATATATATATATATATATATATATATTATATATATATATATATATATATATCTATCATAACAAAAAATAAAAGCCTTAACTTATATACTATGTTGTACAATAGGAATATTGTGTATTATATGAATGTATTCTTTGAGTTCTTTCATTCCGTTTGACATTAAATAAGTCGCAACGTAACAATGCCGTCCCTGCGAGAATAAATCTATGCGTAAAAAGGGATAAGCACCTGACCCTTTCTCTCACAAAATGTTCAAGCTAAGGGTCTCGATATATATAATTGTAATATTTTTGTTGTATACGTTGTGTTTTGTGGTTTTGCTCAATGTTAAAAATGTATTTTTGTCTTTCATTGTATTTTTACATCATTCCTTCGTTAAGTGAGTTGAATGTTTTATCAACTGTTTATTTATGTGTGGTTTGAATTAATGTCATGTAAAATTGGGTACGGATTGACTGAACAAAATAAACAATATGTAAAAAATGTGTGTCTAGTTAACGAAAAACGGAACATATGGGCAGTGTGTGTGTGTGAGGGCACACATATATATATTTGTATAGCTTCACGCTTTATCCCGCACATGGCAGGGTAGGCAGAGGGAACTGCAGGAACCATAAGAACCTAGTGTTAAGACACTCCGTTACTTAGTCCCTGCTTACTCCGTCCCCACTTTCCGCCGTTTTCGAGGCATTGCGTGTTGAGTGGCGGAACTCAACGCCGCGCTTTGCCTTAGTTGCCAGAGCGAAGAAAATGGAAATAGAAAAATCCATCTTCCCCGACTGGGGATCGAACCCAGAAACCGTCGCGTTAGCCGCGTTACAGGCAGACGTTGCGCCTCTGCGCCACGACGGTCCTCATATATATATATATATATATATATATATATATATATATATATATATATATATATATATATATATATATATATATATATATATATATATATATATATATATATATATATATAGGCGGTAGCCTTTCATCATCAGAATTAGACATGTCTTCAATAAGTTATAATGTGGGAACGAAAGAATCACCAATGTCACAATGAAAAGTTATTTAATCACACAAAATATGTCTCTTACAGAAAGTCACTAAAATATTGTAGCTAGCATTTAAGGAATCACTTAATTAATGTCTGTTAATTACTTTTGAAATAACAAGGCACAGGATTACATGGAACAATAGCGATTCGTCGCAAACGTGGTGCGCTTGCTGTTGACGTTCAAACCAAAAGTGAAGTTCAACATGGCTGCGCTGACCGTCGACACGACGCTCCGCCAGACTGACAGTTGTCAAATCTCGTTCCAATGTATTCTCAACAAAGAAGGCCAGCTATGCGCCGTCACGGCCGGACTGACTTTCGACCGTCCTCGGGCGCATCAGATTCAGTCCTGTAACAATGACACAATCAATCGGGCAGGTGTTAGTAAATCTACCCGCTCGCCCAACCTGACAAGCTACAATTAGGTCGTAATCTCATTGTCGTACAACAATAACTGTCTCAACATATAAAAACATGTGTCCTTTCGACCACTCATGGACCGGACGGCATAAACTGTCTCAAAATTAAAAAGCGTGTGTCCTTTCGACCACTCATGGACCGGACGGCACCTTTTTCCAATCAGTTAACAAATATCCTTATCCTTCAGGATCAATTCTCACATAACATTAATTTGGACCGGACGGGTGTGTCCTTTCGACCAGCCACACGTGCATAGCCCGGACGACACTGTCCCTTCGACCAATAAACACTTAAAGTTGGACCGGATGAATGTGTCCCTTCGACCAGCCACACGTGCATGGCCCGGACGACACTATCCCTTCGACCAATAAACACTTAAGGTTGGACCGGATGAATGTGTCCCTTCGACCAGCCGCTATCAGCTGCATGGCCCGGACGACATTATCCTTTCGACCACCTTCCACACACCACGTTACTCGATGACTCAACGTCAACGTCATAGTTAAGTAGACATGAACTCTACTTGTCAAGCAATGCTTACACATACAAATTACACATATCATTAAGTTACGGACTGTCAAGGTCAACGTAAACTGCCGTCATGGCCTCCTCTTCAGTCATCAAACTAGTAGATATTTCAACTTACTCGTCATGACTCCTAGGTACTGGACGCAAATTCTCGTAAGCGTATTTTAAAGTACGATGTGAACCGGTTATACTTTTCAACTCGTAACGATCATTATCTAATACAGCGATTATTACATAAAATATCAAGAGTGTTATAAAATTTACTAGATAAGCCTCACTCGAAACCTGTGCCGTTGATTTTATGTCGTCACCACCAATGGCCATAAGATATATGAGATATTGCGCACAGTACCTGGGAACTTACTAGAATAGCTCTCTTTAATCAACGAGCAAGACATTCCGCTATCAAACAAAAAGGAGACTGACTCACCGGATGACGTCCTCAAGACGCCCCTCGGCAGCCGTTGTTCGCAGACATTGACCTCTTTCTTTGTAGTAGATCCACCGCCTTTTCCTTTTTCTTTACAATTTGTTGCGATGTGACTTGCTTGACCGCATATGAAGCAGATTACAGTAGAAATTTTCTCTGGGGCACGTGTTGTATTTGACGGATCTTGCTGCTTAGTTGTCCCAGAAGAATTTTCTCGAAGACGCTTTTTACATTTGGCTTGCCGGTGTCCGGGGATTCCAAAAAAATTACATTTACCAGGAAATCTTACGTCAACTATTCTGGTCGCTTAAAATTCGGCTCTTGGATTTCCGTATCTTCTAACCTTCGCTTTAGGGAAATGCCTCGTAAGAATCTAAACAACTGAGGTTTGGTAGTCACAGCATATGCATTTAGCTCACGGCGTATTAAATTATCCTTCTGACATAAAACCGATATAACAAACCCAGTAATGACATCTTCTGGCATTCGGGCTTTAGGTATAATTTCGATCATATTCCATAAGCGCAGGCCAGCTTCCGCTGCAGTTTCTTTAGTTCCAATTTGAAAACGCAATACTTCATCAAAGTAATCTTGGAATAATTTTGGTTTAGAAAATCTAGCCATCAAACTTTGTTTTACAGTTCCCCATGTCAGCTCATTCAAATTTAATTTAGTCAAACAAGACGCTGCGCGCCCTTTTAGTGCACTAATAAGAGACATAACTAAATCTACGCCTTCTAAATGTTTATTCAGTATTATAAGCTCTGTAATCTTGCACCAACCTTCTATATCCGCGTCTGCATCATCTGGATTAAACTCTACGAGTTTCACTGCAGTATACTGGGCGCTAATAGTTGCCGGTGGTTGCGTCGTTGCTAACATTCGAGTAAGTAATATTTCCATATTATTTAACATCTTTAATGCGCTATTTTCGTCAGGTTCGTAAGGTTTTTCCTCGTTCGGTAGCGCATGGGAACCCACTTCTGATATAGGCGGTAGCCTTTCATCATCAGAATTAGACATGTCTTCAATAAGTTATAATGTGGGAACGAAAGAATCACCAATGTCACAATGAAAAGTTATTTAATCACACAAAATATGTCTCTTACAGAAAGTCACTAAATATTGTAGCTAGCATTTAAGGAATCACTTAATTAATGTCTGTTAATTACTTTTGAAATAACAAGGCACAGGATTACATGGAACAATAGCGATTCGTCGCAAACGTGGTGCGCTTGCTGTTGACGTTCAAACCAAAAGTGAAGTTCAACATGGCTGCGCTGACCGTCGACACGACGCTCCGCCAGACTGACAGTTGTCAAATCTCGTTCCAATGTATTCTCAACAAAGAAGGCCAGCTATGCGCCGTCATATATATATATATATATATATATATATAAATATATATATTCTTAAAAAACCTGAAATTCTATAATACCAGTTACTGTTTAATTAAAGAGTATCAAAATTCTCAACAGAGTTTGCCCTCACCTCATTATTTCTTGTTTTCCTTACCCGAAACTACCATTGTGAGAACCCTTAACGCACCCTAACAAGTACCTTTATCTTAGTAATAAGGCTTTTTACCTTTCGCCTACGAAGGCTTAAGTTGAATGCGATGAGATTTACGCAGTCCAGGCAAAATACTGGACTAAATGAAGTCTACTTGACTAAGTATAGTAGAATAAGTCTATTGTATTTTATTTTGCGGAACTAAACGCCGCTTTATATCTTTAAAATGATTTTCAGACAATCTTTTACTGCGTCACTATGTTATCATATATAACTATATATACATACACACATATATAACCCACAAATCGTTACAAAGAAATGGCTATTGCCTTTTTTATATATTCGGCCGGTGTCAGACTGCGGCTTGTTGAAATATATGGACGTTAGCTTTGTTTTTGGACGTTTTAGATATATTTGTTGGTGACACGCGTTTGGCATACCAATCGGTATGTTGTTTCACGACTAATTTGACTTCTTTACATAATGTTTTATATAAACTATATTTGTAGAATTGGGGAAAAAATCTATAAGACACTGTTGTTCACTATATTTTTAGTCTGTGTTTAGCATATTGAATATTGAATGACGGAACCTAACGCAGCGTTAAGGTTATCTGACCTTATGTATGTATGTAGAAGTGAATTGACGAAAATAATTAATAAGTGATTAAGCACTATATTGAAATATATGGACGATAATAGTATAAAAATATTGTACTATCTTTATTTTTATATTTTTCAATAAAAACTGTAAAACAGATTAACTCTAAATGTGTGAATTTTTTGGTATATCTACAAAATTAGAAGTGAGCAATGATAGCCATATAAGTCTAAAATGTGTCACAGCTGCCAAGATTATGTAAAACTTGACAATTATTATAATATTATATACTATGAATAAAACTTTTGTTAAAAATTTTACGAGTAATCGTGCATAGTGAAAGTTGATATTGTGACTGGTAAAAGAGATCAGAGTAAACCTCGGTTAACTTTCGAAAACAGTATTAAAAATACTGGGGAAAGGTCACGTTAAAAGTATGAGGATTTCCAGGAGATCATGTACAAAGAGGTTAATGACAGTGGACGAGGCAAAAGAGGTATGCAGAGACCGCAGATTTTGGGACTTTTTTCTCTCTGACTACTCTGCTAGGTATGAGGTGTGAAGTTATTTATGTATACGTGAAGGATGTTAACAAATAATTTGAAAATTATGATTTAAGCTTTAAAACATTAATATTAAAAAAATAATAGATTTTTTTGTTTATATGGCATAAATATTTTTACCTTAATAAAGTTTATCTTTGTAACAAAAGGAAATAAAAACGATTTTAATGATGAGTTTTAACAAACACTGTTAAAGATAACTTTAATATTACTTAGTATTATATAGCTAGGAATTTTCTCGTTAAAGGAACTCAGACTGTCCTTATCCTTATGTCCTATCATTACTTAATATTATTTTTATTAACTTTAATATTGTTCTCTCTCTTTGATTAATTGTTTTGATCCTGAAATATTTTTCTCAAGAGATAGCATAACAAGGGTTGTAAAAGGAAACGTTTATTTCCCAATTATTTATCCGTATATTTACAAGGGTCGATCGTACCGCGTGAAAAACGCGACGTGATTTATGTGCCGACGTAGCTATCTCCAGATAAATTATTGTCTTCACATCGCCAGTGCATACATGTGCGAAAAAGTGAGAAATGGCCCAAAGTACTTCCGTTTCCTTTTATTCTTAGATCCATCTGAAATCTAATATTTCTATGCTTGTGGATCTCGATTGCTACATCAAATCCTTGTAGATTAAAATGCCATTTCTATGATAGGAAATCATAGGTTCAAACACGATTAACGTGAACTTTGTCCAGCATATAGTAGGCAGAATAAACTTTCTTCAATTGTCGCAGGCACAGTGGCAAGCTGTTTAAGCAAGTTGAAGAGTTAATCAACCACAAAATTTCTATTATTTGTTAGCAATTAGTTAAGTGCGCCTAGGAGTCACGCACTGAGAGTTTTTTATCGATATCATAATTGTAGATCATCGGAAAGTACAAGAAATGAGAATTAGCAATCTTAGCTTTGCAGACATATCCACAAGTTTCGCATAAAATATGTCACAAATATTAGCTTGTATTCGTTTCTTTTTATGTATTATGCTTTTTAATTATAAGTCTATAGATTTGTCATTATGAACGCTATAAATTTGCACTTCTCGACCAATTTGATAAAGCTAGGCTATCCAAATACAAAGGCAGATGTAATTGGTCATGTTATCGTAGAGGGACAACGACTGATTGTAAACTATTTTAATAATAAGATGAGATCAAATAATAGAGTAGAATCTGGAAGTGTTACTTTAAGTACTCTTAAAGTAAATAAAGAGATTTAAGATTTAAAAATCTAACAATTCATACAAAAATTTGTCCGTTCATAGAAAATATTTATTTAATTGCAAAATTATACGCTGTTACGCTATATAAATTGAGAAGGAAAAAACATTTTTAATAACTAAGTTTGAAGGGAAGTTTAGACCTACGAATAACCCAGAAGAGTATGTAAAAAAGCTTTACAGGGTGAAATGAAAAAACAAAAGTTATGCAGCGTTCGAAAAATTTATCGCTTTTATACAAAAAACTAATTAAAAAACTACTTGAAGAGACACACTCGATTCAGAATGGGATCTGAAACTATATCATAAACTCACAGACTTCTTAAATTAAATATGAAAATATAATATACCATAAATTCAATTTATAAGGGAAGATGTCTTGCTTCTTTATTGTTACTAAGTAAACTAAGTAACTTATATACCGTCTTTAATATCAGAAATAACATTGAAATTTAACATTGAAGTTTCATTTGATATATTGCTATTTATACAAATTTATATAAGTAAAATTATAGCAAGTATAGCAGAAGGCGTAGCGTCTACCTGTAAATGCGATGGTTTTTGGGTTCGATTACCAGACGGGGAAGATGGATGTTTTCTATTTCCACTTTTATCGCTTTGGCGACTACGCAAACTGTGACGTTGAATTCCACCACTCAACACGCAATGCCTCGAAAATGGCGGAAAGCAGGGACTAAGCAACAAAGTGTCTTAACACTAGATGTATGTTTCTGCAGTTCCCTCTGCCTACCCTGCACTGTGCGGGAAAAAGCTGTGAAGAAAAAAGAAAAAAATTTATACGTTATAACGAATAACACTAAAGATCACGTTCTATCCAATTATTGTGACATCATTTTAATATGTCACTCTTGGGATCTTTAAACTGAATATCATAGTAATAATCTCACAACTTCAATAGGATCTGGAATAGAATAAAGCTTTCAAAGCTCTTCAACGTTAAGGGCGTTAAATAGACACCAGTAAGGTCGAGCAAAAACGTCTTGCGTCACGATAATAGTACGTTAAAGATTATCTGTGAAATTTCTCTTGATATTTCATAAAATAGTGTTTACATAGTATTCGAAACTCCCTTTTAAAATTGTTTGATTTTTAACATTTCATACTTCAAATGATATACAAGAAAAACGTCAGTGAGTCTATATGTTTGTATCTGTCTCAGTCCTTTAAAAGAATGGCAGTATAACAGCAAATACCATTATTTATTATTTATTTATTTTATTATTTATTTATGTACCACAGAAAATTATATAAATGAAAAACGTGTACAAAGGGATAACTTATCTCTAACAAGAGATCTCTTCCAGAACCCCTGGATCTAGTGGAGATTATTTGTAATAAATATTTTTGGTGTAGGTACAATATCAATTAGTTTTATATTATAAAATTCAAGTAGACTTGACGATAAATGAATATGTTACACACTAAATATAAATAAATATACCATTATCCAATACATATATATATATACACATATACACACATACACACACATATATACATACACACATACATACATATATACATATACATACATATAAAATAAAATAAACTTAAGTGGAAAGAAAGTGTTGCTTAACTCTGATTTTAAACGATCTAATTGTAATATTATTATGGAAAATATTATCTGGAAGAGAATTCCATAGGCGAGCGGCAACAACGGAAAACGAATTACCATAAGAAGTAGTATTAAAAAATGGTACCTCAAGAGTTTTCGACGCCACACATGCGTGAACTGGTCTTTCACGAGCAGGACAAAATAGAAAACGCTCATGTAGGTAACCAGGGCTACCATGGTTTAATATATTAAAAAGACGCGATAATATGTGCAAGTTCCGGCGAAGTCGGATAGGAAGCCACTTTAACTGACGTCGATATTGAGAAATGTGATCAAATTTGCGCAGACCGTAAATGAAACGAATGCACAAATTTTGAAGTCTATCTAGTTTGTCAAGTAGCTCTTCATTCGCATCAAGATAGCAAACATCAGCGTAGTCCAGGATAGGAAGAAGAAGGGATTGTGCAAGTAAAATTTTTGTTTTGAAAGGAAGGAAATTCTGCAAACGTTTAAGAGAATGCAGAGAGAAATGGACACGTTTACTGACTTCGTTAATCTGAGCTCTCCATGATAAATTGCAATCTATGAGTAACCCCAAATTAGTAGCTTGGTCACTATATGCAATTTGAGTTCCATCATAGACAATTGATGGTACAATGTCCCAGTTAATTTTGCTACGTAACTGTCTGGTACCTATTGTCATTGCCTTCGACTTCAAGGGATTAACAAGAAGCCCAAAAGATGCAGCCCAGTTCTTAATTTTTAAAAGATCATAATTGATATCATGTACGATCGTACACAGATCCGTTAAGGTGGCGTGTCTATAAAGCTGTAAATCGTCTGCATAGAGATGGTAGTGAGAAGAAATAACTCTGGTAATTTCATTAATGAAGATTGAAAACAGAAGAGGGGAAAGTACGCCGCCTTGCGGAACGCCAGCAGAAAGATCAGCCCAGTCCGAGGAAGCCTCAGCAGACTTTACCATCTGCCGACGACCACGAAGATAAGATTGGAACCAATTAATCACAGGCTGAGCAAAGTTAAGTGAGCGAAGGATACCAAGCAATACATCAAAGTCCACTGAATTAAAGGCGTTGCTAAAATCGAGCAAAATGAGAATAGTAAATTCTCTTTTGTCCATAGCAAAGCGAATGTCTTCAGTGACTTTAAGCAGTGCGGTGGAAGTGCTGTGACCAGAACGGAAGCCGGATTGAAAAGGACTAAGGAGATGATTATGTGTTAGGCATTCTGACAGTTGCTTATGCACAACGTCTTCAAGGATTTTTGATAGGATAAGCAAAATAGAGATGGGACGAAATTGTGAAAAAGAAGAGGGATTTGATATTTTGGGTATAGGAATCACATGTGCTAACTTCCAGACTGTTGGAAAGGTATTGGATTCAAAGGAAAAGTTTATAATGTGGGTAATAACAGGGTTTAAGGAGTCAAGGACAGGTATTAACATATCCTGACTAATGTTGTCAATACCAACCGCCTTGGAAGTGATAGACAGGATGCTTCTCTTGACTTCGCTCTCTGTGACTGTATGAAAATTAAAAGGCGTACAATCAGGCGTGATGGCGTTCGCCATCTTTAACAATGTTTCAGCCTTCGTAGAGGCTGAGATTGTTAAAGGGGGAGTAGAAAAATGTTTATTTAGAGAATTCAGATCAAATGAATGTTGAGAAGATTTTGAGGGATTACCCACGCCTAAAGATAATAAAAATCTCCACATCTGTGAACTAGTCAGTTTATCGATGGAGGAGTGGATGAAACGGCGTTTAGCATCTCTACACATCCTATTGCAGAGATTTCGCAGTTTTTTGTACGTCGCAATATTGAGGTCAGTAGGATTCCTTTTAGAGACTCTCTTCGCTTTGTCGCGTTTTGCCATAACATTTTTAATAGTTTGGGTAAGCCAAGGTGCAGGTAGATGTTTTACCTTAATTTTCCTAATTGGAGCATGCTTGTCATACAACTTTGTTAAAGATTTATTAAAAAAGGCCACCTTATCGTCAACATTCGTAAACGCATAAAAATGACTCCAGTCAATGCCGTTGGCGTCATAACATAAATTGGCCATATTTATATTTTTCATATTGCGTCTTAAAAATATTTTAGTCTTGCGCTTTGAGAAGGAGAGTTTATAGCTAACGAAGAGTAAATCATGGAAGGAGAAAGGAGCTGTCAGCTGACCATGAGCTGACACACTGTGAGGGTGGGAGACAATAATGACATCAAGAAGAGATGGAGTACAATTTGGTGAAAAATGAGTTTCTGAGAGAGGAAGAATAGTAAAATTAAAAGAAGACACGATAGATTTTAGATTCATCGCTCTGTGATCATTTTTCACGAGACATGTGTTAAGATCACCCATTATGATCACATGTTCATAAGAAGGTGATAGTTTCTCAAGAAGGTCTTCAAAGGTGTTAAAATAATTAATATTTAAGGAAGGACAATAGAGGACCCCTAAAAGAAGTTTAGTGTGATGGGAAGAAATTTCTATGAAGAGGTATTCAAGGATGTTAGGGGAAAGGTTTGAGGATTGTTTTATTAACCGAAAGGGTATATTATTTCGTAAGAAAATGCAAACACCTCCCCCTCTATGAGAAACTCTGTCATTACGAATTAAAGTGAAATCCGGTAAAGTGTAAAGAGTCGAAGGAAGAGAAGGTTTTAACCAAGACTCAGAAACAAGGATACCGTCGACCTGCACGTTGCTAAATGATGCGAGAAAATCAGAGTAATGTGCCGGAATGCTTTGCGCATTTATATGTACAAAATTAAGACAATTAGAATTGTAGGAAAAAATAGAATTTAATTGTGAATCAACGGTCAAGCCTTCACTATCAAAAGATTGATTATGGCTAGAAACACTACAGAAATCATCAGAGGAGCATGAAAAGAAATCATCATTTATACAAGCATCACTTAAGTCAGACATATAGATATAAAATAAATATTAATATATAAATATATATACCTCAATCTAAATAAAAGAAATAACAAAAACAATTAAACGAAATAAAAATACTATAATCACAAGCGATACAAATAATCTCCCACATTATTTGTCCCTGGCTTGATAAACATATAACAAAAAGAGAAACAAAGCAGAAAAAAAAATCTATATCTATGCTACATATCTACAATTATACAAGCAGAATGATAAATAAAAGAAAACAACTTGGATGACACAAATATTTTGAAATTCTAAACAGCAGCTACAAAATATAGATATTAGATAGATATCTATTTTAAATACAAAGACAAAGAGACATAGCTGCTTATTCACCACAAAGATAAAAATTTTCAAGCAGAATATCCGAACGCTAATCTGCTGTCAAGCGTGTCAATGTCAGTTGCCATACGTCAGTGTTTGTCAACAGTCATGTTGTAATGTTATATTAAAACAATTTAAAGAATTTGACGAATTTTAAGTTACAAACTCGTAAACAAGAAAAAATAAGTGTAACATATTATTAATTGGCAGCAAAAAACCAACTACACGGGTACAGATACATAGACACGGTTGACGTAATGGATGGCAGACAGCAATTATAGAAAATATATGAGTAACCTTTACTTTGTAGTAACTTTAACCCGCCGAGATCTTGTCTTCTGGTCCGGCGCACTGGAAACTTGAGGAAATTTTTCACAAAGATCCTTTAATTCAGCCGACGTAAAGATCTTTTTACGGCTTTTATCTGGAAGCGCCACAATGATTACTCCGTCAGATGTCCAGCAATTTTTCAAACTGAAATGTTTCCGAGCAGCAACGAATAATTCTTGCCTGGGCTTAGTCAAAAATTCCGATATAGTAACCCCAGATCCTTTTAGAGATGTTTTAGAGTTCCAAACAAGATTTCTGTGCTTTGTGGCAATAAAACGAACCAGTATTGGTCTTGGTTTTTCCTTCTTTGTGCCAAGACGATGGCAGATATCCAGCTGTGAAGAATCAATACTAGTCAGCTGTAATTGATTGTGCAACACAGATTGAATCTTGCTCTCCACTTGCTCGTCAGTACTCTCCGGCAGACCGTGAAAAAGTAGCACTCTGCTACGGGAACGAGCTTCCTGCATATCAAAACCCACCGAGAGCAGCTGTAATTGTTGACGAAGCATACTAAGCGTCTTCCAGATTACATCTTTGAAAGTGGCATAGTCCGAGGCAAGAGAACTGAAATCTCCAAAGGTAGGGGTCGGTGGTTTGGTGCTTCCTTGTGCTTGTGTTGACAGTGAGAGCATTTTGTCAAATTGATTCATGCGGGACTCGAACATTTTTACAATGTCATCCATGTTCTTGCTAAGCTGGTTATGTAAATCCATTGTACTTGTATTAAAGTTGAGAATTGATTGTGAACCAGGTAATGTGGGAATTTGTGGGAACTTTAACACTTCATATATTGTTATTTGCAGAAAAATGAAATTTTAATTAAATAAAAACTTAAGAGCAAAAATTTTTGTTGTTGATATTTCAACCTACCCACGTCAATTTTAGGGGACTATGATAGGGGAAGTAATTACTAATTGTTTTCCAACTCTAAAAGTGAAAGACAGATCTGGATACTGGGATCTTTTTGTTTATACTTCTACTCAGGATCAAGCTTTAATTTGAAAAATAATTAAATTATCCTTATTTGAGTTTTGTACCTCAAAAGGAAAAATCAGAATTCTTATAACATTTCTTTGCTGTTTGTTGATTTTTATGAGCTAATATTAATAACTACAGGTATTTCATTGAGTAAACATCAAATGTTGTTAAGAGAATTATGAAATTCATACGAAACCATCGCGTCGGCACGTTAGAACTACTCATACTTAACCGATATTTTAAGTTAAATATACTATTATGTATTAAATCACAATATTTTTTATTATTTATTTAAAACACTTGTTCATTTATAACTCGACTAAACGAGATTGAAATATCTTCATATTCAATTAATTTCTAAACGCTATCACCTTATAATCGTGCATCCATCTTGTTCTTGGTTAATCGAAATAGGGTTTAGCAAATAATGATCACAGCACAATCAAATACAAGATTTCACCGGAAATTGGCCAAAATAAAATCAAAATACATGTAAATATTATAAGATAACATTTTATAAAGAATTCAATTAACTCAAACAATTAGGTACTTCATCGCATCAGAGAGGTTCAATGAAAATAATTCAAAAAATGACAAATATTCAATATAAATTCAATACAAACTATTCAACTTCTAAATTGCACAATACTCCTGTATTTCATTAAAAGATTATTAGAACTTCATCACCACTCGAGTATGGAACTTGAGGCATTTGTTTTGAAGCGGAAAGGGCTGCGATGCGTGGCATTGCAATTAAGGTGCAATAGCAAATCGCAACAACTTAATTCTTGTTGTTGACATTCATTTGTTTTATTTCTTAAACAGATATTTATTTGACAAAAGAATTTGAATATATTTAATAATATGAAGCAGAGCTTGTGGTTGTAAATACTGAAAATAGTTTTATGCCACATAACTTTTACTGCTAATAGAACTAAATTTTAGCTAATAAATTTTAACGCAGTTATAGTGTATGAAATAAAAAAAAATCTACAAAATTGAACCCATTACTATAATTAAAATATTACTATATTACTATACTTAACAACTGTTCCACGAAGCTATTACAGCACTTTTACAAAATTTAACCAAATATTTAAGCAAACCCCACATTTAACCCGTAACTAGAGCAGTGCGATAGGTTAAGCTTTGTAGCAGAGTAGTCTGTACGTGAGAGAAGTAAAGTTACTTCTTTATTTGATATAATAAGACCATCGTAGCTGTAAAGGCGATGGTTACCTGTTTGATTTTTACTCTAGCTCGTCTGTCTTCTATTTTTATAGCAATTATTTTAATTTGTTTAAATTAAAAATTGGCTTTGAAGTCAACATTGCTGTAAATATATGTGGTAAATATTACAAAGTTAATAAGATAAAGATAATCTTCGCTGTACAAGTATTTCTCATGTGTTCAATCTGCTATATAAGAATTTTTAATGTCACCTTTCTCGACTCCACTCAGTGAAGATGGATCTTTCTATTTCCATTTCTTCGCTCTGGAAACTAGGGAACGCAAAAAAACGGAGTGTCTTAATATAATGTTCCTAAGGTTTCTCTGGTTTCCTCTTGGATTTTAATGACATTCTACCTCCCGAACTATATGCCAACCGACGTCATAAGCCGGAAACGTCGAAGAAAGATTTTTAAAAGCGAAAATATTCTCTTGTCGAAGCTGTACTCTTTCTAAATGTTATAAGAAAATTTAAGAAAAGGACTTTATATACAACAAAAACAGGAACAGGCGAAGTAAATCTGTATACAAAAATACAATTTATCATTTGTTGTAAGTAATATTTTGCTTACTTGTATAAATTTTACATACATTGTAAGGTTGTTAGTTCTCTTATGTTTTATATAGGCTTAAAACTCAACACTAAGCCTGGTTTCGTGGGATCAGGGGAACCTCACACGGAGGCACCAATTTGGAGGCTTTAAGGCTTTATGAAATGACAGACCGAACGATACAAGGCGGAATAAACTGGAACACTGAAAACGATGAAGGGAGGATAAGATTACTTTAATATCATAAAATATTGCCATTTAAAAAAAATAAACAAAAATTATAATATATTTCTTTTTGGTTCTCTGTTAGAGATTACAATTGACTGATTTAGCAAGATGATTATGAGTTCGATTCCTACTAGAAGAAATCATTTCACTTTATTTAATGTATCTGCTTAAATAAGTAATCAACGGGCAAAGTAATCTTAAACACTGGTATGTAAGTAAGGATATATGTATTCTATATATGTTCCAAAATTGCTATTTAGAAAGTAGAGTTTTCCAAAAACTTTACCCTATTTTGTATAATCTACAATTTTATCACTACTTATAATGCGACACGATAATTTCAGTCTCTCCAATTATTTATAATATTTTTTATTTATTTTTTTAACCCTAATAATATATTAGTGCGCAGAGTAACAGATTTTTACTGGGGGTTTATTTGCCAATTCGCTACAATAGTATGTTATTTTTTTTCCATTTTGATGACAAAACGCGGCGTTGAGTTCCGCCGAACTAAGGACAGGAGAAGTATCTTAACACTAGGTTCCCTATACTTATACTTACCTATGTGGGATACAGTGTGAATATTTTATTATTCATTTAAAGACATAATTCAAATAAAAAAAAATATTTTAAAATTACATATACTAATAAAAAAGCCCACTAATGAAAATTAGCGAAAAACCTATAGTCATATATATTCTTAACAACAACTTTCACCACAATAACTTACAACTAATTAACGGCACAACAATACGCCGCGCCACTTCGTTAATTCACTTACAATAACTGGGTCACGAAATCGAGTTTAAGTGTATAATAAGATATTCTTGTAGCAACCTGAAGAGACACTCGGAGCTGGTTGAATAACATCGGGAAATTGAGTTAGACGATCGTGGTGCCTTAGTACTGTTATTATATAAGGCATTTGTGTAAGTAAAGACTATTGTTGCGCAGTGGTAGTAGTAGTAGATACAAAGTAGGCGATGAGGAGGTTCTATTTGAGTATCATTTCCATTTACTTGTTCAGTTATAAAAATCGGTAATAGAGTATTTTAAAACCATGCTCTTCCATTATTATATACAAAATATAGGATAGAGGTTAAAATCAATTTAATTATTTCATTTCCAATGTACCTATATGATAAGAAAACACAGTGATTATTCTATGCATATCCCAAAAAATAGGAATAACGTGAATATAGAACTATTTAATTACGACATTCAAAAGCGCAGCGTAGAGTTCTACCACTCGGGAGTTAATACCTTGAAAGGCGGAGGAGAACGGAGTGTCTTACCACTAGGTTTCTCGAGCCATCGGCTAACCTTGCCTGCCTTGTTAACCCTGATATGTCTGGAATACAGTGGGTAGCTAAAATAAACTTTTTAAAAAATTTTTGAAACCACACGCTTAATAGAAATATTTTACAACAGTTTGTCAATTTAGAGCGGATACAAAATTCTTTTTAAACAACAGGTATAATTTATTTCACAGCATTATATTTGGGGTGTGAAGTTAATAATTTATTTACATGTGCTACGTGAATTTAAATTATAAATTATTGGGAAAATAGATTTTATATATTATTATAATCCGTATTAACGTACAATTGGCATGTTTTGGCGCTGGCTTATATTGTTTATGATATATGAGGTTTATTTAAATATCGATAAGCTAGGATGACGTTTGTGAAGTGATCACAATAGGTTTAGGGAAACCTGGCTGAGTTTGTTGTGGACTTTCCTCACCAGGCCGCGCTTGGAACCCTCGTAACTTTAGTTTTAAGTCGTGGAGTGGGTAGGTTTCAGAGGGGCTCAATTCAATATTTATTATCAAATTGGGCTCCTCTGACACTCCTCCGTTCGCTGTTTCTGACGTACACATGTGATCATCTTATTGATATGATTGTGGAAAAGTTATAAATAAATAAATAAATAAATAGATATCATTATTTGAACTATATATATATATATATATATATATATATATATATATATATATATATATATATATATATATATATATATATATATATATATATATATATATATAGTTCAATAATAATATATATATATATATATATATATATATATATATATATATATATATATATATATATATATATATATATATATATATATATATATATATATATATATATATATATATATATATATATATATATATATATATATATATATATATATATATATATATATATATATATATATATATATATCTATATATATATATATATATATATATATATATATTATACTAAACAATTTACATTTTATAAGCTTACAATAATATTGATACTATTAAGAGAATGTACAAAAATTTGAACGTAGCGCGACTACAAAGTGCGCCTGTTCATTTTTACTTTATTTTCATAGTGAAGAATAAAATTTAAAAATATTTGTGGGTATTTCTTAATTTTTTAACTTAACGACTTTTCTGCGTAAATATTTTATAATATTAATTGATATTTTCCTTTATAATGTTATCCAAATATCCCACCGTACCTTAGCTTCGTTCAATCCAAAAGTCTACCACTTTATAAAGTAATGAAGAAAATTGTAACAGCCGTTCCAAAGGGTTTGTGTAACTGAAAATTGCGTATAAAGAACTTTGACAAACTTGTGAGAGCATCGAGGCACAATGTTTCGACCCAATACACCCGCGAATTCGCTAAAATTTTCCTCAAAGGACACTGGGCTTATAATTTCAATTTATTGTTATCGCATTCTACAACTAGTGCTCGCTTTACATCCGAAGCTTTATTGTTGTTTATTTCAGGTTTTAGATAATTGTTTGAAACGATTCTTAGAATTTTTAAACATAAGATTAATAAAAATTTATATATTTTAAGAAAAATCACGTCTAAAATATAAATTTTCAGGCATTAAGCCATAAATGTCGCTTAGTTCGTTAAAAATACTTTACGAAGGCACTGAAAAGGAACCTTTGTTTTAATAAGCAACTTTATTAAAGATTAAATGAAAGCTAAAATTTTAATACAAACAGTAATATCGCTGCTAATGCTTGCTCAAGGATTACCTCAGATATTAGATCAGTGTTTACAATATTAGTACTAAACTAAATAGTGGGATTTAACACAAACTAGTCTTAAACGTTAAGCTGTCAAATATTGCGATCTTTATTCGAGGTAGCGAATTCGATTTTTCATTGTTCTTTAATATGAAATGTTTTTTCTTAACCCGATTTTGTATACGAAATGGATTTGATAAAACACACATATTACAAAATTGAAACGAATCACTATTAATTTTACTGACCTGTAAATCAATAAACGTTACCGTGAAGCAATTTTGTACGCACGAGGGTGTTCTCATAATAACTATCAGAAAAAAAGCGAATCAATTAGTTCCCTACGCCTACTTGTATTACAGTCGTCAGCGTATACTTCCGTCAGTCCAGTCAGTTTGATCGGATTACTTTTAAAGACAAATAAAAAGGACATATAACAAAATATAAAATAATATATTAAATGTTTTCAGTCTGAAATAACTTCACCTCAGTATATGTCTCCATAAAAAATTAATACCTGCAAGGTAAATCCTACCTCTTAAATATAATAACGCGGTAAAGTGGCTTTCAACTACACGAATATATGAACATTACTGAAAGTATGACATAGTTGAGACCTTGCTTTACTGTCTTGAGGTTTTATAGAAATAAAGAAAATAAAATATTGTAATGTGCCATAATGTGCCAACGTTTCCTTCTATTCTTATTAAAAAATATTGTTAAATAGAGGACAGTACTTGGATCTATGGCTGTAATCAAGAGGGTCGTAGGTTCAATCTCATCTGAATTTAATGTATTTAAATATTTTTACTTTCAAGTTTTCGTTATTGAACTTCGAGCATTCAATGCAGTGAAAATTTATCATACCACAGAGAAAGGATTTCCCAATTTTCGTATTTACAGTCACTATATTATATGTTATGTCGCTGCGCCATCACGTTCTATCGATTTACAATTCAATTAAAAAACCTATTTTCTTACTGAAGAAAAAAAGGCATTGTTTCCAGGAGTAGGTGCTATTTAGAGGGCAGAGGTTGATGTCTAAAAAACGAAAAGCCGTTGAAAGAGTCGAACGAAACGAAGCTAGGAAAAATAGCGTTTCAATGCAATAGCGCTCTAATACACCCAGTGAACCCCTAAAAATGAATGCCTGTATATTTTATCTGTTTATACTGATGGCCAAGTTTCTAGGTGATATTTTTAGTTACTCTATTAGGAGTTTTATAATATAAGCAATTTTTTTATTTTTTTGTGTGTTGTTTTACCACCTGCTTACCATCTTAACCACAAATAGGCTAAAGTTGGACTTCATCTAATGAAGATCCAAAATGGGGAAATAAAAATAAATTAAATATTTTATTTCTCTACGTGGGAATCCTATAATTGTAGTAGAACGTTTTACAAATACTTACTTGGCATTTAAATCCCTTATCGACTTCCCAATTTGCAATGTTATCGCGGAAATGTTTTATGGATTCTTATATAGAAAATACAGGGAGCCTGAAAGTGGTTAACCTCACAGTTAATGATTTTTATCCTTTTATTGGTCTAGCTCATTATATAAACCCCTTTTTTAATATTTTTTCTTGAAATTTAAAAGATTAAGAGAAGAGACTGTTCATAAATAATTTGTACATTGACGCATTTCTAATCAGTAAACGCGCGAATTTTAAGTGAACTTTAATACATACATCTTAATATCTGCTAATGATACAAGAAAGTTCATCTTGTAAGTACGTGAAGTACTGACGAGAGAGGTTCAATAAAAATAATTCAGTGAATGTACTCAACTATACAATTACAAGTACTCAATATAAATTCAGTATAAACTATTCAACCTCTAAATGTCACAATACAGGAAGGCATATTTCAATAAAAAATTATTAGAATTTCATCACCACTAGAGTATGGAACTTGAAGTATTTCTTTTAAAGCGGAAAGAGCTGCGATGCGTGGTATTGCAGTTAACTGTTTCGATCAATAGGTACGGGTGTTTTATTTTTCATATACAATTTTATTTGACAAAAAATACAAAATATACGAGCTTGTGGTTGTAAATATTGAATATAATTTATGTCATATAACTTTTAAAGTTAATAGATCTTAATTATAGCTAATAAACTAAGCTAATAAACTTTTAACGCAGTTATAGTGTATGATATAAAAAAAAATATCTTCCACAAAATTGAACCCATATTAATTAAAACAATAATACCTAACAAATGTTCCATCAAGCTATTACAGCAATTTTATAAAATTTAACCATTTGGTTATTTAAGCAAAACCCACAGGAGTGTGGTCAACCCGTGACTAGAGCAGTGTGACAGGTTTAGCTTTGTAGTACAGTAGTCTGTACGTGAGAAACGTAAAGCTACTTTTATTTGATATAACGAGGTCATCGTAGATCACCGGGTTAATTTTAACCATAGCTAGTGTTTCTATAGTAATTCATTAAATTTTTCTAATATTATTTTTTTTTGTTTCATTTTTGCTACATAAAATATGACAAATATTATAAAGTTGATCAGATAAATTAAAAATATTCTTCGCTGTTTATTAATCTTGTATGTATTTCAGACGTAAATGAGAATTATCACATAGCGACTCTAACACCCAATGAAATCCAGGTTTAGGTCACTGGCTTACATTCCAAAGTATTTCTACAACAGCTGCAATAGGCTAACCTATACACCATTGCATAGATGCAAAAGTCGATATGAATCTGCTATATAAAACGTATTAACCGCACCCTTCTCGCTATCGGGGCTTTTATTTAGACAATTGCCTTTTTAGTGAGACCTCTAGCCGATCTTGAAAAAAAAATCTATTTAATTCTACCAATGAAAATACGCTTCAAATGTGACGGACGATATTCTCTTGTGCTTTTACAATAGGTGAGAGAGCCGGTGTGATTTTTCAGTAATACCTCTTCATAGTTAGGCTTATTCTATAAAATATATTTATAAAAAAAGTATTTCAAACAGATTAAAAATAACAAGTTAATTTGTTTAAAATATCCAACTAATCTAATGGATTTTAATATCGATATAATTGATTTGATTACGATTCGTTTCCTATATTTAATATTTAAACGAAGTTGCTAATTGTTATTTTACATTGCGATATTTTTATATGCTAAAACTGCTTCTCTACGCTGATTTACTTTTCGTTTAATATGTAACCACAAGGTTGACTGAAATATAATAAATACAATAAAGCAATTTAGAATACATATAGTTTTTAAATTTTTACATAATTTTGAAAATTATGAAAAAGCCATTCTTGAAGCATTTATAACCAGAGGACATAACATTAAAATTTTAAATTGTAAAATTTGTATCTCCAAGAATTTATTCGTTAAGAAGATTAAATTGAAGCTTTCGTTTCAACCGCTCCAAGATTTTTATATTGTATTTTATTTAAAGCAATTTTTTATTTATTATTTTATTCGAGTTTTTTAAACATTTACTCCACACTTCTATAATATACAAATAATATTATAAACTGAACAATATTTTCTCAATCAAAGAACCTAGTTAATATGAGAAATATTATGTTAAAAACTATAACATTGTTATCTCGGGAACTAAGAAAATATAGTATATAATAAACAAACGTTAGTTAACGTTCTTGGCCACGGATTAATTCTATGGTAAAGTTATTTGATTATCCATTTTTTTAAGAATAAAATAGCGTCAAGGTGCAAAGCGTCTGCCTGTAAACGTGACGATTTGTGGGTTCAATACCCACTCAGGGTAGGAGATCTGGCAATGAGGCCAAGCGAGGAGGGGGTGGGGGGCGTTGTGTTCCGCCACTCAATACGTAATGCCTCAAAAACGTGGCAAGCCGGAAACGTAGTGTCTTAATATTAGGTTCCCTATAATTTCTCCTGTTCCCTGTGCCTACTCTGCCATATGTGATATACAGCGTGAAACAATAAAAATGATATTCTACTTGAATATAGAAAAAATACTTAAAGAAAACATATAAAAATTTGAACGCAGCGGGACTCGAACCCGCGCCCTCCTGCGAACCGTGCAGGCGCTCTCACCACTGAGCCATGCGTTCTACATCACTCCGCGTCGAAATTTTTATATGCTTTTTATACAACTTATATCGTTGTTAGCATCTCTGTAGGGATTTTTAAGTATTTCTCTAAGTATTTTATTTACTTTTCTTTAACTATTTTTCCTATCCTCAGTGTGGATTAACACTTTAAAAATCATAAAAATATTTAATAAAAATAGCATTCTCTCTCGCCAAACGATTGTTCTTTGTAATGGTCTTTGGGTAACGGAAATTTGTAACAATCTCCCTACAGAGATGCTAACAACGATTGAAGTTGTATAAAAGCATATAAAAATTTCAACGTGGCGTGATGTAGAACGCATGGCTCAGTGGGGAGAGCGCCTGCACGGTTCGCAGGAGGGCGCGGGTTCGAGCCCCGCTGCGTTCAAATTTTTATATGTTTTCTTTAAGTATTTTTTCTATCCTCAGTGTGGATTAACACTTTAAAAATAATAAAAATATAATATTCTACTTTCTGAATTAAAAGCAACCGTCGTCAGAATCGGATACGTCGAAGATAATTACAAAAGCGGGTGTAATTTTTTTATTACAGTGATTCATGAAACCGAATAATTATCCTTGTAAAAGCCATGCTCTTTCTAAATATAATCATAAAATTAAATTGTTATCAACTTTATGTAGGTCATAAAAGTGAACATACGAAGTAAATACGTAATGTACATAAATACACTTTATCAGTTATTGTACACATTGCTTTACATATTTTTTATAGAATTCACATACATTGTATAAGATGCGTGGGATTAGGGTAACCTCACACGGACGCACCAATTTGCAGGCTTTAAGGTTTTATAAAATGACAGACCGTACGGTTCAAGGAAGAATAAACTGGAAAACTGAAAACTGAAACTAAATAATGTTTAGTCAAATATTATAATTCTTTATAAAAACCGTTCGCTATAAGACAGGCTAAACTGAGAAACTTTTATATTATAAAATATTCTTTCGAGAGATTCTTTTATATTATAAAATAGTGACATTTAAAAAAATAATTGAAATTTAAAAAAATATTGTTAGAAATAAAATGTATTCTTAAGAAATATAAAAAGAAAAATAATAACTTATTTATTTTTGGATTCCATGTAGAGTTTCCAGTTGACTGACTAAGCAAGGTTCAATCTCAAACAGAAGAGATCGTTTACCTTTATTATAACTTATCTGTTAAAATAAGTAATAAACAGTCTTAAACATTGTGTTTAAATCCTGAAATCAATTTTTAAAAATCAGTTTCTAGGATATAATACTTTTTTCAGCTTTCTTTCTAAACGTGACGTTGAGTCCCTCCGAACTGAAGTTTCTATATGCTTACTCTACTACGTGGGGAATGGGATGTGTGAATATTTGATTGCATCTAAAAGTCGCAGTCCACACAGAAGAAAGAAAAACATTGATATAAAAATATATACAACATAAAAAAAACCCACTATTTAAAACTTTGTTTTTTTAAGTATACAGTCCGTAGCAAAACACCTATAGCCATATATATTCTTAATAACAGCTATATTCTTAATTACACCACAATAACTTACAACTAATTAACAGCACAACAATACGCCGCGCCACTTCGTTAATTCACTTACAATAACTGGGTCACGAAATCGAGTTTAAGTGTATAATAAGATATTCTTGTAGCAACCTGAAGAGACACTCGGAGCTGGTTGAATAACAACAGGAAATTGAGTTAGACGATCGTGGTGCCTTAGTACTATTATTATATAAGGTATTTGTGTAAGTAAAGACTATTGTTGCAATCGAACTAGCTGTAAAGTGGGTGATGGTTCAAAACATCGTTCATCAAAATAATATTCATCAGGTAGGAAAATCGGTAAAAATGTTTTAAGAATTAAATGAAGCTAAAAAATTTTTATGGTAAGAAAATTCTGTTCTGTTATGTTCTACGGTAACGGCGTTCCGAGCGTGCCAAGAAAATTCTTCAGCGAACATAATACTAGCTATATATAATTACAGAACATACTCGTATAATATATTAATTTATCTCTACAACTTCTATTTTCCAAAAAAATATAAAAATTTGAGAATAATTTAATTTGCAACGCTTGTCGCGGAATATCTTAAAGGGTGGAAAGCTGAGAACGAATTGTCATAACACTAGGTTGCAATGTGCTGGATGCAATGTAAAGCTAACGTTAACCGATTTATAACACACTTAGCAGACATATTTCACAACATTTTGTCAATTTAGAGCCATTTCAAAATTCGTTTTAAATAAGAGTATAATTTATTTCACAGCATTATATTTGGGTGTGAAGTTAATAATTCATTTACATGTGCTACGTGAATTTAAATTATAAATTAGTGGGAAAATAGATTTTTTATAATAAAATACGTATTTAGGTTTAATTGGCATATTTTGGTGCTGGCTTTTATTGCTTATGATATATGAAGTTTATTGAAATATTGATATCAATATTTGACTATAAACATATTCATATATTGAATATATATGTAAATAATTCTTAAACTTAAGTGATATATAGTTATTCGTTAACAATAATATTAAATAACTTACTAATCTTATATGTGTAGAATTTTTTGGTACTATGAAGAAAATGCACAATAAATTTAAGGTAGCGACACGACTTGAAAGTATGCCTGTTCATTTTTACTCTATTTTCATAGTGAAGAATAAAATTTCAAAATATGTTTAGATATTTCTTAATTTTTTAACTTAACGACATTTCTGCGTAAATATTTTGTAATATTAATTGATATTTTCCTTTATAATATTATCTAAAGATCCCACCGTACCTTAGATTCGTTCAAATCAAAATTCCACCACCACTTTATAAAGTAATGAAGACAATTGTAACAGCCGTTCCAAAGGGTTTGTGTAACTGAACATTGCGTATAAAGAACTTTGACAAACTTGTGAGAGCATCGAGGCACAGTGTTTCGGTCCAATACACCCGCGAATTCGCTAAAAAGTTCCTTAAAGGGAAACATTGAGCTTATAATTTCAATTTATTGTTATTACATTCTACAACTCGTGCTCGCTTTACTTTCGAAGCTTTATTGTTGTTGATCTAAGACGTTTTATAATTAGAATGTTTTAACTTACTTAGAATGTTTAAACATAAGACTAAATATTATTTTATTTATAAAAAAAATAAGAAATTATATACTAAAGATAATATAATTTGACACAAAGAGAACGTGATAATTAATCATTTTTCTCTAGAATAAGAGGAGAATAATAAATTGCAGTTCCACGCTGTATTTGTCGTATACCAGAATTACCAAAAACACGGAGTGAAACTATAGACATATTATTAAGGTACAATGCTCCCCATTTTTCAATCAATTTTCGAGACTAAATTTAAGTCTATTAATATTTCCCTTTAAAAAATGGAAATTATAATAATTTTAAAGAAAAATCACGTCAAAATATAGATTTTTAGGCATTTAGCCTTTGTCGCTAAATGCCTATAAATCTGTCTGTCGCTTAGTTCGTTAAAAATTCTTTACGAAGGCACTGAAAAGTAACCTCTGTTTTAATAAGCACCTTTATTAAAGATAGAAGCTAAAATTTTAATACAAAAAGTAATATCGTTGTTAATTCTTGTTCATGGATTACCTCAGATATTAGATCAGTGTTTACAATATTTGTACTAACCCAATAGTGGTATTTGATACAAACTAGTCTTAAAGGTTAAGCTGGCAAGCATTGCGTTCTTTATTGGAGGTAGTGAGTTCGATTTTTCATTGTAGGGTACTAATTTTACTGAATTAATTTTACTGAATTTTAAATCATTATATAATATTACAGTGAAGCAATTCTGGCGCTTCGTTGTTATGTAATATGCGGATGTTCTCATATTAATGCAAGATAAATGTTTAATGCAATACAAAATAACTGTCAGAATACAAGTGAATCAATTAGTCTCTTACTCTTAATTGTATTATACTCCAGCCTGCATCGGATTTCTTTTTTTTTATGTTTTGACGCTTCATCCCGTACATACGTACGGAGGTAGGCAGAGAAAACTGTAGGAATAGGAACGTCGTGTTAACACACTCAGATGCTTAGTCCCTGCTTTCTCCATCCTTGCTTTCCGCCTTTTCCGAAATATTGCATGTTGAGTGACCAAACTCAACGCTGCGCTTTGCCTAGTTTCTAGAGCGACGAAATTGGAAATAGAAAAATCCATCTTCCTCCAGTGGAAATTCAACCCACAAACTATCGCAATTACAGGTAGTCTCTGCGCCACGACGGTCCGCGGGATTCTTTTGAAAAAAAATAAAAAGGACAGATAAAAAATATTAAAATATGTATATTTTTTTAGTCAACGTGAGTGAAGTTGGCGTGTTTACGGTGAACCACTCTCAAAGCGTATTATTCTGAGATAACTTCACTTCAGTATAAGTCGCCATAAAAAGTTAATACCTGCGAAGTAAATCCTACCACTTAAATATAATAACGTAGTAAAGTGGCTTTCAACTATACGAATATATGAACATTACTGAAAGTATGAAATAGTTGAGGACTTGCTTTTTTTACCCTGAGTTTTTATAGGAATAAAGAAAATAAATATATTATATTATGCCATAATGTGCCAACGTAGCCATCGTTTATTCTTATTTAGCAGTATAAAAAGTATATTGTTAAATAAGACTAAAATATTACAGGACTTGGAACTATAGCTGTAATCAAAAGGATTGTGGGTTCAATCTCATCTGACGTGAATGTATTTAAATACTTTAACTTTCAAGTTTTCGTTATTGAACGCTGCATTTAGTTTAGTGAAAATTTGTCATATCACAGAGTGAGGATCTCACAACTATCGTGTTTACAGTCACTACATTATACGTTGTACCAATCCGCCATCACGCACTGTCGATTTATAATTCAGTAAGAATATCCTATATTTTTACTGAGTTATAAAAAAAAGCCATTGTTTCTAGGACTAGGTGCTAGTTAGGGAGCAGATGTTGATGTCTAAAACACGAAAAGTTGTTGAAAGAGTCGAACGAAACGAACCCTTAAAAATGAATGAAAGTATAATTCATTTGTTTATTCTGATAGTCGAGTTTCTATTTCATTTATTATTTTTTTAACAAAAAATTTTGTTACTTAAGCTAGGCTATATTTATATATGTACATATATTTTTATATACGTTGTTTCACAACCAGCTTATCATCTTAACCACGAAGAGGCTAAGGTTATACTTTATCTAATGAAGATCCAAAATGGAGAAATGAAAATAATGTAAACATATTACTCCTATACGTGGGAATTCTTTAATTGTAAGTAGAACGTTTTACAACTACTTACTAGGGATCTAAAGGGTTTTAGACTATATCGACTATCGACTTCCCAATCTGCAATGTTATGGCGGAAATGTTTTGTGGAGTCTTAAATAGAAAATACCCGGAACCTGTAAACGATTAACCTCACAGTTAATGGTCTTTTACCCTTTTATTAGTCGAGATATATATAAATTCTTTTTCTTCATTTTTTATTCATTTGTAATTTCGAAGATGAAGAGAAAAGGCTGTCCATGATGAAATAATTATTGAGACAACATTTTTTGAAGACACTGAATTTTTCTTAGCTTTTGATAAGAAGCTTTTTGAAAACGTCAAATAGCTTAATAAATTAACTATTCTATATAACTAATGTAACTTTGTATTTTTTTTATATTTTTATGAGTTTTTAAGTGTTAATCCACTCTCCACCAAATCAGAATCCTCTGTTCTTAAAAGAAGAACTAATTCAGGTACGTTTGTTAAGTAACACTTAGGAGATTAGGTATAAGATAAATATCCATTGTAAATCTCCTCGCGGCCAATTTCCAGTTAAATTGTGTATTTGATTGTGCTGGAGTCATTATTTGCTAATTCCAACTTCGATTAACCAAGAACGAGATGGATGCACAATTATAAGGCGATAGCGTTTAGATATTAATTGGATATGAAGGAAGATTAATCTGTTTAGTAAGATATAAAAATGACTTTAACAAGAAATAATGAGAAATGTTGGGGTTAAACAAATAGTAGTATGCTTAATAAATAGAATCGTCTAAGTGTAAGTAGTACTCACGTACCGATAGTTCTGTACTAATTTTATATGATTCTATATGAGTAGGAGGAGGTATAGAACCTTAAGAATCAAACAATTCAGGAAAAGAATTTCAACTTCCATATAAACACTATTAAATATACGGCAATACAACTTAAATGGATAATAAAGTTTCAATTCCAGGCTATTTGTCTTCACTAAGACTTACACTATGACTATAACGGACGCGTGATATATAAGGATATTTCAAACAGTATAATAAAGTAAATTAGTGTTTCAATATACAGCTACAATATAAACCATTAAGATATCGTTGCGGTTAGGGTTAGGGTAATCAAAGGGACGCGTCTGGTATCGATCGCTTTGCCATTTATAGACTGAACCCTAAAATGTGTTCGTTTACATTAGACTTTGTATTTGAATGAGTCATTTAGATGTTTTTTGATACATTTTGTTAACTTAACATCATTATTTGTACCCATATGTCCATACATAAACTATATAGTAAAGCTTTTGCGATCGCGTTTTAAGTGGCGGTGCTCAACGCTTGATCTTGTCTTACCAGAGCATGGTAATAACTATGCATTCTTACAAATCAAACTGATATATAATAAAATTTTTTTAAATTTAATTCATTTAAGAAAAAAAATACAAATTTACATTAGTTATATAGAAAAGTTAATTTATTAAGCTATTTGACGTTTTCAAAAAGCTTCTTATCAAAAGCTAAGAAAAATTCAGTGTCTTCAAAAATATTGTCTCAATAATTATTTCATCATGGACAGCCTTTTCTCTTCATCTTTGAAATTACAAATGAATAAAAAATGAAGAAAAAGAATTTATATATATAGCTAGACTAATAAAAGGGTAAAAGACCATTAACTGTGAGGTTAACCGTTTACAGGTTCCGGGTATTTTCTATTTAAGACTTCACAAAACATTTCCGCCCTAACATTGCAGATTTGTAAGTCGATAAGGGTTTTAGATTCCTAGTAAGTAGTTGTAAAACGTTCTACTTATAATTAAAGAATTCCCACGTATAGGAGTAATATGTTTAAATTATTTTCATTTCTCCATTTTGGATCTTCATTAGATGAAGTATAACTTTAGCCTCTTCGTGGTTAAGATGATAAGTTGATTGTGAAACAACATATATAAAAATATATGTACATATATAAATATAGCCTAGCTTAAGTAACGAAATTCTTAGTAAAAAAATAATAAATGAAATAGAAACTCGACTATCAGAATAAACAAATGAATTATACAGGCATTCATTTTTAAGGGTTCGTTTCGTTCGACTCTTTCAACAACTTTTCGTTTTTTAGACATCAACCTCTGCTCCCTAAATAGCACCTAGTCCTAGAAATATGGCTTTTTTAATTTTTTTTAATTCAGTAATAATATAAGATATTTATACTGAATTATAAATCGACAGTGCGTGATGGCGCATTGGTACAACGTATAATATAGTGACTGTAAATACGATAGTTGTGAGATCCTCACTCTGTGATATGACAAATTTTCACTAAACAAAATGCAGCGTTCAACAACGAAAACTTGAAAGTTAAAGTATTTAAATACATTCACGTCAGATGAGATTGAACCCACAATCCTCTTGATTAAAGCTACAGTTCCGAGTATTGTAATATTTTAGTCTTATTTAACAATATACTTTTTATATTGCTAAATAAGAATAAACGAAGCTAACACTTAAAAACTCATAAAAATATAAAAAAAATAACCAACATTAAAGAAAAAAACAATTCATTTATTGTTAAGGGTTAGTTTCTTTTAATTTTAGTAAACAACATAAATATCTAGTGCTTATGCTTTGATTGTAAAGTAGGTGAATATATAAACAAATTTTGTTAGAGTTCTTCTCTATTGCCAGGGACAAAACAAATATGTATGATAATAAACAATTTTATTAAATCAAAACACTTGAAATTGTCATAAACTATACATTTTAAACAATATTCACGTAACTCAACACAGTAGGTAATTCATCTGACGGGAGAGGTTCAATGAAAACAATTCAATGAATGTCAAATATTCAATATAAATTCAATACAGACTATTCAACCTCTAAATTTCACAATACAGGAAGACATATTTCATTAAGAGATTATTAGAATTTCATCACCACTAGAGCATGGAACTTATAACTAACAAGTATTTGTTTTGAAGCGGAAAGCGCTGCGATGCGTGGCATTGCAATTAAGCTGTTTCGATCTACAATACGTTCGTGTGTTTTATTTTATATATAGAATTTTATTTCACAAGAAAGTATTATATAAAATATTGTGTAATATACTAAAATTATAACTTTGTAGTTTTGAGATCTGAAAATAGTTTGATGTCATTTAACTTTCAATGCTAAAGCACAGTTTTAACACTTTTACATAGAATTAAATGTATTAATCATATAGGACCGTCGTGGCGCAGAGGCGCAACGTCTGCCTGTAACGTGACGGTTACTGGGTTCGATCCCCAGTCGGAGAAGATGGATTTTTTTATTTCCATTTTCAACGCTCTGGTAAACTAGGCAAAGCGCGGCGTTGAGTTCCGCCACTCAACACGCAATGCCTCAAAAACGGCAGAAAGTGGGGACGGAGTAAGCAGGGATTAAGCAACGGAGTGTCTTAACACTAGGTCCCCATGATCCCTGCAGTTCCCTCTGCCTACCCTGCCTTGTGCGAAATAAAGCGTGAAGCTAAAAACAAAAATCATATGTATTTTTTATATTTTTTGAGCCTCGAGATATCGAAAATTCTTCTGTGAGGCAATTGTGTATGGACATTGTAATCTTTTTTTTTTGACAAATGTTTTTTTTTTACTTTAAAGCGACAGAATTCGAAGACTATAAAAGACTCAAAAAAAAATTATCTTCTAAATTGAACCCATAATTATCATTAAAATAACAGTACTTAATAACTGTTCCACGGAGCTATTTCAGCATTTTTACAAAATTTAACCGAATATTTAAGCAAACCCCACAGGAGTGTGGTTAACCCGTAACTAGAGCAGTGCGACAGGTTAACCTTTGTAGTACAGTAGTTTGTACGTGAGAGAAGTAAAGCTACTTCTTTATTTGACATAATAAGATCATTGTAAGTTACTGTAAGGGCGATAGTTACCGGTTTGATTTTCACTCTAGCTAGTATTTCTGGAGTAATTATATTAATATTTTTGATTTAAAACTTTGCTTTTATGTCGTTGTTATATAATAAATCAATATTATAAATTCGATCAGATGAACTAAAGATATTCTTCGATGTTCACGAATGTTTTATGTATTTCTTACGTAAAAATAAATTAATCCAAACGACTCAAATAACCAATGAAATCCAGTTTTAGTTAACTGTGTTACGTTTCAAAGTATTGCTACGACAGCTGTAATGGGGCTGTACAAGTGTAAAAGTCCTGTAACTTGTCTTGATAAGGCTTACTGTTTAATTCTACCGCTGAAAATCTGCATGAAATATGGGGGATGACTCTCTGGTGCTTTTACAGTAGGTGACGTGTAAAGGAGAAAGCCTAAGTGATTTTTCACTGATTTCTCTGCAGTATAGTTAAGCTTGCTTTATAAAATGTGTTCAGATCGAAAGTAATACTAATAGATATAAAATAATATGTCAATTTGTTTAAAATATCCAAATAACAGTATGGATTTCAAAGAACATTTGATTTGATAACAAGTCGTTTCATATTTTAATATTGAAACAAAGTTGCAAGTTATTATATTCCAATATGATGTTTTTATATGCTAAAATACTATCGATACTACTTTTTTCGTTTAATACGTAACCGTAAGATTGGCTAAGATAAAATAAAAAACAAGTCTGGAAGCAATTATAACCAGAGAATATAATGTTAAAATTTTAAATTGTAAATTTTGTATCTCCACAATATTCCTATTACAAGAATTTGATCGTTAACGAGATTAAATTGGAGCATTCCTTCCGACCGTTTCAAGATTTTTCTACTGTATTTTATTTAAAGCATTTTCTTATTTATTATTTTATTTGAGTGACAATTCCTTTTTTATATATTGAAGTAACTATATCCTTACTTCTATAACAATATTTATAATAAATTTGAAAAGTAAATTTTGCTTGAAACCACTAATCTCAGATCTCTTCAAATTTTGATATCTCTTACTATGAAGATATGGTATATAATATACAACTCTTTGCATTTTAGTTTAAAACACCAATCTGCATGTAAAAGTTAGTTAATTTTATTTTTGTTTCTTAAATAAACAAAATGGCATTTTAGTGCATTCTCTACACTATCACATTTTTCATATTTCATTTTAGACTATGTATAACGGTCAAGCGGGGACGGAGAAAGCAGGGACTAAGCAACGGAGCGTCTTAACACTAGGTTCCAATAGTTCCTGCAGTTCCTTCTGTCTACAAAAAAATAACGGTCTAATTGACCGTATCGATTTACACTTTAAATATCTTTTTCCTTTTTCACACATTGTTCATATTCAAAATACTGGGCAAAAGATACAGCAGTAATACTTTTGTCACTTAGTTATGTCATACCGTGTGAAAAATCTATACTTCTTATGCCACAGGGGGCGCCACCACCAAAAGTTGTTAACCAACCAGAAAAATGGCGAACACGTCGAAGATATAAGTATAATTGTTTTAATATATAAATGTATAAAAGCGAATCATTTCTATATATAATTATAAACAATTAAAAATAGAACTTTGAACAAAACAAAAAAGTATAAAGTAGTATAAAAATACAGTTTATCACTTGTTGTAAGTAATATTTTACTTACTTGTATAGAATTGACATACATGGCTTAAGTTTGTTAGTTCTCTTATGTTTTATATAGGCTTAAAACTCAACACTAAGCCTGGTTTTGTGGGATTAGGGGAACCTTACACGGACGCACCAATTTGCAGGCTTTAAGGCTTTATGAAATGACAGACCGTACGATACAAGGCGGAATAAACTGGAGCACTGAAAACGATGAAGGAAGGGTTAGTTTACTTAAATGTCACAAAGTAATGACGCTTAAAAAATATTTTAAAGAAATATAATACATTACATACATTCTCTAATAAACAAATATGAGATAAAATTAAATTCTGGTAGAGTTTGCAATTGATCAATTAAATTAATTTAGTTATGAGTTCAATCCCTTTCCAGAAGAGACTATCTGAATTTATTATAATTTATTTGTTAAAAATAAATGGTCATAGGGTCCCTCCCTATTATATATATTATATTATGTATATATATATTAGATTACTTCAATTAAATACACTAAGTTTCAATCCAAACAGAAGAAAAAAAGATATAAAATCTTCTACTTAAAATTTTTCACTTTTTCCGAAAATATACAGCATGTAGTAAAAAAATCATACACACACATGCATTTATTTATTCCTAACAACAACTTTCACCACAATAACTTACAACTAATTAACAGCACAGCAATACGCCGCGCCACTTCGTTAATTCACTTACAATAACTGGGTCACGAAATCGAGTTTAAGTGTGTAATAAGATATTCTTGTAGCAACCTGAAGAGACACTCGGAGCTGGTTGAATAACATCAGGAAATTGAGTTAGACGATCGTGGTGCCTTAGTACTGTTATTATATAAGGCATTTGTCTAAGTAAAGACTATTGTTGCGCAGTCGAACTAGCAGTAAAGTGGGTGATGGTCCAAATATGACGTATTTATATAGATAAAACTATTGACTAGAGAGTGTCGTAACACTAGGTTCCCTACGCCTATCCTGCAATATGCTGGATACAGTGTGTAGCTAACATTAACAAATTCATAACGTGACAAGCTTAGCAGACATATTTCACAACGGTTTGTCAATTTAGAGACGTTTCAAAATTCGTTTTAAACAACGGCATAAATTATTTCACAGCATTATATTTGGGTGTGGAGTTAATAATTCATTTACATGTGCTACGTGAATTTAAATTATAAATTAGTGGGAAAATAGATTTACCATTTTAAAATATACCTTCATTGGTATATTCTGGCATTAACATATATTGCTTATTATATATGAAATTTATTTAAATATTGATATCATCACTTCTTGTTTTATATGGGTGTTAACCGAGATTTACCCTCAAATATACCAGGTGATCATTGGAGAAAGCCGAAACTCTTGTAAACGACGTAGAATAGATACATTATCATTCAGAAACACTGGCTGCTACAGCAGCTATATTCCTTTTACTGAGGGCATTATGTGTTCGTATTAGTGGGTTTTAGTTTAGCGTGTTCACTTTTTAATTTATACACTTTAAGATAAAAAAAAGCACCATGATGACCATATTCATCACGAAATGTTTTTAGAGTCAAAATTAATCTTCGCCTTTTTGTGTACAAAATTTCATAGTCCCAAACCTTGGGATAACTTAAAAATTATTCATGATGGAAGAGAAAACTTTACTGATGACAGCGCCATAAACGTCTACAATTCTATCCTCTATATTGGTAAGCATTTAACAAAAATCATTCAATAGAATGTCTAACCTAACTACAACTTCGTCAGACACTACTCAAATACACTTGGTTCATCTCAATTAAAATTAATAACTAGCAACTAGAGGACAGTAGTGGCGCAGAGACGGTTTGTGGGTTCGATTCCCTTTAAGAGAGAAGAAAATGGATAAACATCCAATTTTTCTATTTCTATTTTCTTCTCTCTGGCAACTAGGCGCGCGGCGTTGAGTTCCGCTAATCAACATGTAATTCCTTGAAAAAGGCGAAAAGCTAAACAAATTCTCGAAACTGTAGTAGGATGAAGTCGTTTAGTATCCGTATCCACAAAGCGGAAGTGACCTATATAATGAAATATTTGCCTACACGAAAATACAAGCTCCTAATTGTACGCGCATTTGTGAATTCCCACGTGTATTATACTTGACCTTGTCCGTAATATAATTATGTTTGTACAATGACTTCTCTTATTTATTTAATGTATATATTTTTTTGCTGTAAATATTTTCTTCATTGAGCCATTTTTTTAAATAGCTTTCTTTATAAATACTTGTAATATAGAGCTTAATGAAATCAAATTTACAGCTTAGAAAGTTGAAGTTATATATTTCAATTTCAACGTAACCAGATAAGTATTTAAATAAGATAAATAAAACCTGTTCCCCAACTCTCAGTACGTGTCCCGATAGTCGACGTAACTATTTCGACGTGCTTCCTGTGAAGTTGGTAATTTCTATTGCCAATATAAAAGCTTACATAAAATTATGAATATTATATTTTTTAATTTCATATGTTGTAATTTATTTCACAATCTTGTATTTTGTACGTATTTTATACATTATCGTTTTATAAATTACAAAAATTGAGCGTTTTTCTAAATGAAACCTATATTTTTTTAAAAAAAATTATACATTATATGGTTCATTTATCAAGCATTGGATTCTTTATCAATTTCATTTGACCATGGAGGGAAAGTTAGAGGCAAAAATCTATGTTTTGCCTAAGTATACTGAAAATACATATATTGTAGAATGAAATTGTTTTTATATAAAAAAGTAGCTTTTTTCTGAAATGTTAATAATAAATTTCAAGATTTAAGCTATCTTTCTCTCGAACATCACGCACAAGAATCTATACTCAATTTGGCAATCAGCTCATAATCTGCAAAATTAGGTATATTTATTGAAAGCTTTTATTTTTTAGCGTTGCCTGAAAGCTTTTAACAGAGCTTCTGTTTAAAAAAATACATTTAATAAATATCGAGGCGCAATATATTTCTATTTTAAATTAACTAGTTAACTTAGTAATTATCAAGATATTTACTAAGTAAGTCTTGCATAAGATGAATTTCTGACTCCAGTTCCTTTCACATACAAGTACAATATGATTTAATTAAGTTGTTATGCATATAGTAAAGCTATTTGGCTCACATTAATATTTTTGTACATAGAGGATTAATGTAAATTGCTATTATATATATTTTTTATTTAAGTTAAGCAATCTTTACTTCCTTTGTGTAAGCTACTGGTTCGAAATAAAAAACACACAAGTTGTTATATTATGGTAGATATTTATGGAGGTAGGCTTTATATCCTCCATTTATTTTTTGCCACCTAGAGTTTTAGACAGATAGGTATCCGTTTGACTCAAATTTAAGACTTGCACATTTTATTATTTGTTTTATTATTTTGTCACCTAAACGTATTGTGATAATATAGCCAATAATATACGGATAAATTAGTCATTATTTTTTTAACCAGCATCCATTTGAATAAAACACGTTCGATCACGCCGTCCACAAACTTTAGTATAGTAGAGTGTGAGGGGTATGTATCTTAAAAAGGGGTATGTATTTTTATGATTTTTAAAGTGTTAATCCACACTGAGGATAGAAAAATACTTAAAGAAAATATATAAAAATTTGAACGCAGCGGGACTCGAACCTGCGCCCTCCTGCGATCCGTGCAGGCGCTCTCACCGCTGAGCCATGCGTTCTACATCACGCTGCGTTGAAATTCTTGTATGCTTTTATACAACTTATATCGTTGTTAGCATCTCTGTAGGGTTCGAGACCGGCTGCGTTCAAATTTTTATATGTTTTCTTTAAGTAAGGGATATGTATTTTTATTTTCATTTGTACTTGCAAAAGAGACGCAGTGTTTTCCTGTAATTACGACGGTTCGAGGGTTCGATTGCCAGGAGGGGAGGAATTTGAATCCTAAATTCGTAAAAGAAGATCTGGTAACAACTTTCACGTGTAGGAGTTTCGTAATTACCTAATTAGAAGTTTACTAATTATCAATTGAAATAAGTTTTCTTTTTTATCTTATAGGTAATTAAGGGGAGATCTCGGTTGATTTTTGAAAACACAGTATACAGGACTCCCCGGAGAATTTGTATGAAGAGGTTAATGAGGCGAAAGAGGTATGCAGAGACCGCAGCGTTTGGCGCTCCGTTCTCTCTGACTACCCCGCTAGAGTGTTTGTGGTAAGTAAGCACCATAAAGCCTTTTTGCTTATCGTTATTCTAAATATGTAAATATTTTTATATTTTCTGTTTTCAGTTATGCTTTACGTTTACTGCAATATTGATGTGACTGAAGCGACTCAGTTGGCTACTTTTCAAAATGAAGCAGGGTCGAGTCCAAATACTTTTAAAGCTATATACACTTGTAAAGGTTGTTCCTTCGTTAGCATGTGAAAAATACTTATTACTAATATTGTTAAAATATTTAAAAAATGCGGTCTTAAGATTTGCAATATCACCTAAATGGATAATAAAGTATCAATTCAAAACGGACCGTCCGAGAGGAGGGTCGAGGCGCAGATGTCCTATCTGCGCCTCGACGCTCCTCTCGGACGTCAAGGCGCAGAGGCGTAAGCGTCTGCCTGTAAACGCGACGGTTTGAGGGTTCGATTCCCATACGGGAATCTATTCGGGGGAAGATGGATTTTTCTATTTCCATTTTCTTCGCTCTGAAAACTAGGCAAAAGCGCGGCGTTGAGTTCCGCCACTCAAACGCAAAAGCTAAAAAAAATCCAGACTGCTTGTCTTCACTAAGACTTACACTATTACTATAAGATACCACACACCACACAGTGTAACAAATTAAATTAATGTTTCAATATATAGCTATAAAATAATCTATTAAGATATCGTTGCGGTTAGGGTTAGGGTAATCAAAGGGACGCGTCTGGTATCGATCGCTTTGCCATTTAAAGACTAAACCTGTGACCCTGAAATTTGTTTGTTTACATTACACTTTTTATTCGAATTACTAATTTAATTGTTTAAATATACTAGTAAATAAATTATCTTTACATATGTATACACGAACGTCTATATATAATGTATATATATGGATATTTTTGTAAACTAAAACTCCAACTTTCTTTTCTTCATCATCTACTTCTCATTAACTTATCAGTGGCGGTGCTTAGCACTGCTAACTGTATTACCAGAGCTTTCTTATTACCGTCCTTACGAATCAAAATAAAATATATTTATGGGTTTTAATTAATTTAAGAAAAAATACTAATTAAAGTATAAAATCACATTAGAATAGTTTTTTAGGGTTCCGTACAAAAATAAAAAACGGAACCCTTATAGAATCACTCGTGTTCCTGTCCGTCCGTCTGTCACAGCCATTTTTCTCTAAATCTACTAGATCGAATCAGGTGAAATTTGGCAGGATGGTGCCAATGCCATGACCCGAACACAGATGTGTAACGTAAAAAATATTTTTTTGAAATAAGGGTAATTTTCGGGGGATAAATTAGGTAATTAAAAAAAATTGCGAACCTTACTGAATCATATATCAAATGAAAGGGCTTGTTATCAGGATCTCGAATTTTTTTTTCATTTTTTTAAATAAATAATTTCGATGATATTCATGAAAAAAGCCGAAAATTGACCATTCCACACCCCCCCCCCCCTCCCCCTAATCTCCGAAACTACTGAGCCGAAAAAATTGAAAAAAATACTGAATATAGTTTATGGCTTGTAGATTACAGGAAAATTATATATGGATTTCATAAATTGAAAATAAAATGATAAATTCGATAAGAAGTGTTTTTAGGGAGAAAATGTTTTCAGGGGAAATATTTCACTATATTGTGTACGGAACCATTTCCACGCGAGTTCAACTCGCACTTGATCGGATTTTTTTAAATGTTATGTCCCAAAACGTAAATGTATTAAGCTTACATTTTACTAAACTCTAAGCTGATAAATATTTTAAAATTTATTCAAAAGAATGGTATGTGATAAAAATCTCTCCGAAGTACTTTTTTCTTTCTTCCAAACTTCCAGAAATAAAAACAGGATTTATATATAAACGAGACCAATAAAACAATAAAAGACCATTAACTGTGAGGTTAACCGTTTACAGGTTCCGAGTATTTTCTATTTAAGACTCCACAGAACAATTCCGCCATAACATTACAGTTGGGGAGTCGATAAGGGCTTTAAATGTCTAGTAATTACTTGTAAAATGTTGTACTTACAATTACAGGACTCCCACGTAGAGGAATAATATTTTAATATTATTTTCATTTTTCCATTCTAATATGTATCAGATGAAATCCAACGATAACCTCTTCGTGGTTAAGATGGTAAGCTGGTGGAAAAACATCAAGCAAGAAAAAATATATATTAATGTAGCATAGCTTAAATCAAAAAAATTTTGATAAAATAAATAAAAATATCAAATAGAAACTTGGCCATTAGAATAAACAAATGAAATATACAGGCATTCAATTTTAGAGCGCTATTGCATTGAAGCGGTATTTTTCCCCGCTTCGTTTCTTTCGACTCTTTCAACGGCTTTTCGTTTTTAGACATTAACTTCTGCTCCCTAAATAGTTCCCTATCTAGTTCTGGAAACAACGCCTTTTTAATTCAGTAAGAAAATAAGATTTATTACTGAATTATAAATCGATAGTGCGTAATGGCGCAGTAGTACAACGTATAATCTTAGGATTAAATACGATAGTTGTGAGATCCTCATTCTGTGGTGTGACAAATTTTCACTAAACTAAATGCAGCGTTCAATAACGAAAACTTGAAGGTTAAAGAATTCAAATACATTCACTAAGGATGAGATTGAACCTACAACCCCTTCAGGCATATTCCCAAGTACTGTCATAATGTGCCAAAGTAATCTTTTATTCTTATTCATAAATATATATTTTTCTTTATTGCTATAAAACCTCAAGACAATAAAGCAAGGCCTCAACTATTTCATACTTTCAGTAATGTTCATATATTCGTGTAGTTGAAAGCCACTTTACCACGTTATTGTATTTAAGTGGTAGGATTTACTTCGCAGGTATTAACTTTTTATGAAGACTAATACTGAACTGAAGTTATCTCAGAATAATACGCTTTATGAGTGGTTCACCGTAAACACGCCAACTTCACTCACTATTTTATATTTAGTTATATGTCCTTTTTATTTGTCTTTAAAAGTAATCCGATCACACTGACTGGACTGACGGAAGTATACGCTGACGACTGTAATACAAGTAGGCGTAGGGAACTAATTGATTCGCTTTTTTTCTGACATTTATGTTATATTTAAAATATATTTGCGTCATTATGAGAACACGCTCGTGCGTACAAAATTGCTTCACTGTAAAGTTTATTGATTTACAGGTCAGTAAAATTAATAGTGATTCGTTAAAATTTGGCAATATGTGTGTTTCATTAATTTTTTTTCGTATACAAAATCGAATTAAAAAGAACATTTCATATTAAAGTACAATGAATAATAGAACTCGCTATCTCCTGTAAAGAACTCAATGCTTGACAGCTTAACCTTTAAGACTAGTCTGTGTTAAATCCCACAATTTAGTTGAGTACAAATATTGTAAACACTGATCTAGATTTAATATCTGAGGTAATCCTTGAACAAGCATTAACAGCGATATTACTTTTTGAATACTTTGAATATTTTGATAAACATGAAAATGTTAATTATCACGTTCTCTTTGTGTCAAATTGTAATATCTTTAGTATATAATTTCTTATTTTTTTTTTATAAATAAAGCAATATTAAGTCGTATATTTAAACATTCTAAGTATCGTTTCAAACAATTATAAAACGTCTTAGATCTACAACAATAAAGCTTCGTAAGAAAAGTAAGCACGAATTATAGAATGCAATAACAATAAATTGAAATTATAAGCCCATTGTTTCCCCTTTAAGGAAAATTTTAGCGAATTCGCGGGTGTATTGGACCGAAACACTGTGCCTCGATGCTCTCACAAGTTTGTCAAAGTTCTTTATACGCAATTTTCAGTTACACAAACCCTTTGAAACGGCTGTTACAATTTTCTTCATTACTTTATAAAGTTGTAGATTTTTGGATTGAACGAAGCTAAGGTACGGGTGGATATTTGGATAATATTACAAAGGAGAGCGTACTAAATATTTTGCGTAAAAAAGTCGAATTAAAAAATTAAAAGAGATATTCTGATTAAGTTAATTTTTATTCGTCACTACGGAATTATATTAAAAACAAGCAGGCAGAGTGTCAAGTCTCACCGTGTTAAAATTTTGGTACGTTTTCTTAACATTAACAAAAGATGTATATAAGATATTAAGTTATTTAAATTAATTCTTAAAGAGTAACTATGTATATATATATATATATATATATATATATATATATATATATATATATATATATATATATATATATATATATATATATATATATATATATATATACATGCGTATGTTTAAATAATGATAACGATATTTAAATAAACCTCATAAGCAATACAAGCTAGTGCTAATATATGCCAATTAAATGTAAATACGTATTATAATACGAAAATCTATTTTCCCACTAATTTATAATTTAAATTCACGTAGCACATGTAATTGATGAATTATTAACTCCACACCCAAATATAATGCTCTGAAATAAATTATGACGTTGTTTAAAACGAATTTTGGAAATGCTCTAAATTGAAAAACTGTTGTGAAATATGTCAGCTAAACTTATCGTGTCATGTTTATTATAGCTACACGAGGTATTCCAAACATATCAGGGTAGGCGGAGGTAACCGTTGGCTCGAAGAACCTAGTGTCAAGACACACTTTTCTCCAATTTTCGCCTTTTGAGGTAACACATTCTTAATTGCGAAATTCCAAGCTGCTCTTTTGAATGTCGTAAATTATATTAAATTTTCCTAAATTAACCTTATTTCTATTTTTGTTGCAAATTTAGAAAAATCTAGTGATGAATCAATTTATTTTATGCTCTTCTTTGATATATAGCTTATATAACGCTAGATATAGAGAATCATCACTATATATATAACAATAAGGGGACAAAATCATAAAACACCCTATTCCCCATTTTCCCCAATTGAACGAGTAAATGAAAATAATACTCAAATAGAACCTTATCACCTACTTTGTATCTACAACTACTACAACTGCGCAACAATAGTTTTATTTACACAAAGCTTATATAATGACAGTACTAAGGCACCACGATCGTCTAACTCAATTTCCTGATGTTATTCAACCAGCTCCGAGTATCTCTTCAGGTTGCTACAAGAATATCTTATTATACACTTAAACTCGATTTCGTGACCCAGTTATTGTAAGTGAATTAACGAAGTGGCGCGGCGTATTGTTGTGCTGTTAATTAGTTGTAAGTTATTGTGGTGAAGTTGTTATTAATAATATATGACTGTAGATTTTTTGCTACGAACTATAAAGTTTTCGAAAAAAACATAAAATTTTTAATAGTGAATTTATTTTAAAATGTACGCGTCTTAAAAGATGCCGAAGTGAAGAAGATATTCACTTCGGCGAAACTCAACGCCGCGTTTAGTACTTGCTACTAAAGAGGAAAAAGAATGTTATATAAGTAGATACTCCCAATTGTCAGAAAAAATATACTATAGTACCACAGTAAGAATTGTACCCTCAATAGTCAGAAATTGTAGCTCAATTTATTTAAGGGCCGTCGTGACGCAGAGGGGTAAGCGTGTGTCTGTAAATGCGACGGTTTGCGGATTCGATTCCGGTACGGGGAAGATAGATTTTTCTATTTCCATTTTCTTTGCTCTGGTAACTAGGCAAAGCGTTTCGTTGAGTTCCGCCATTCAACACGCAATACCTCAAAAAAGGCGGAAAGCGGGGACGGAGAAAGCAGGGACCAAGCATCTTAACACTAGGTTCATATGGTTCCTGCAATATGCGTGATAAAGTGTGAAGCTAAACTTTACTTTTTACATATCAAAGTTGGAACATATACATCGCACTAGTAGATATATCGTTAGTAAAATTACATTTAAACAGATAAATTGTAATAAAGTCAAATAATGTCTATTAATAGGGATTGGGACTCACAATGACCTCGCAAAATCAGTCTATTGCAAACTCTAACCGAAAAAGAAAGAACCAAAAATGTTTCCTAAAATAAATTATATTTTTTACTTGTTATATTATGTTTTAAATATTTTTTTATAAGACATTAGTTTTATGAAATGACGTAATCTAATCCATCTTTCATCATTTTCAGTGCTCCAGTTTACTCTGCCTTATACGTACGGTCTGTCATTTTATAAAGCCTTAAAGCCTGCAAATTGGTGCGTCCGTGTGAGGTTCCCCAATTCCACAAAACCAGGCTTAGTTTTAAGCCTATATACAACATAAGAGAACTAACAAATTTATATAATGTATATAAATAGTATACAAGCATGGAAAATATTACTCACAATAAGTAAGTGAAAACTGCATTTTTGTATTTTATAGACAATAAGCTTTGTTTAAAGTTCATATCTTAATTGTTTATAACTATATCTAGAATTGATTGATTGATTGATTGATTGATTGATGTAAATATATCTTCGACGTGTCCGTCATTTTTCTGGTTGGGTACCAGCTGTCATCGATATAGTCTACTGGTGGTGGCGCTCCCTATGGCATAACAAGTATAAGTTCTTCACTCGTTGTGACAAAACTGAGTGACAAAAGTATTACTACCATTCAATTTGAGAACTTTTAAATATGAACAACGTGTGAAAAAGATATTTAAAATGATATGATTGACCGTTATACATAATCTATTTAAAATGAAATATGATAAAAAGAATATATACTTATATATAATAACACTCTAAAATGTTATTTTGATTTATTAAGAAAAAATATGTATTTAACTAACTTTTACATATGGATAAGCAATTCAACCCAAGAAACTAAGATTTATATATTGTATATGTTATTTTCGGGACTCCTGAAATAACAGTACTACAATTTGTAATATAAAACACCATTTTTCAATTTGAATTATTTGTTTTTGAGATTAGTTCATTCAAGCATTCTTTTCAGCTTTATTTTATTGTTATAGAAGTAATGATATAGTTATTTCAATATGTACAAAAAGGAATTGTCACTCAAATTAAATAATAAGTCAGTAAATATTTTAAATAAAATTCAATAGAAAAATCTTGAAACGGTCGGAAGGAATGCTCCAATTTAATCTCGTTAACGATCAAATTCTTATAATAGGAATATTGTGGAGATACAAAATTTACAATTTAAAATTTTAATATATAATATATCCTCTGTTTATTTGCTTCCAGACTTGTTTTTTATTTTATCTAGTGAATGTATTTCATCTTTATCAACATTATGGTTTGTAGTATCGATTTTAAAATTTAATTAACATATAAAAACATCATATTGTAATAAAACAACTCACAACTACGTTTCAATATTCAATATATGAAATGACTCGTTATCAAATCGATTTCAAAATGCGCTTTAAAATCCATATTGTTATTTGGATATTTTAAACAAATTGACATATTATTTTATAACTATTAGTAACATTTTTATCCGAGAACATTTTATAGAATAAGCTTAATTGTGCTGCAGAGAAATCAGTTAAGAATAATTTAGGCTTTCTATTTTACACGTCACTGACTATAAAGCATCAGAGAGTATTGTCCCCATTCCTCACGCATATTTTCAGCGGTAGAATCAAACAGTAAGCTTTATTAGTATAAGTTAAAGGAATTTTGCACTTGAATACCATCATTACAGCTGTCGTAGAGATACTTTGATATGTAAGACACCTTAAAGTGGTTTTCATTGGGCATGTCAGTCGTTATGTATTAATTTAAGTTTACGTAAGAATTACATAGAACATTAGTGGAATGATAATGAATAATTATATGGAAGAATATCTTTACTTTATCTGATCGATTTTATAATATTTACCTTATTTTATATACCAAGGATAAAAAAGTAAAGCTTTAAATCAGAAGAATTAAAATAATTACTATAGAAATAATAGCTAGAGTGTAAATCAAACCGGTAATCATAGCCCTTACAGTTAGTTACAATGACTTAATTATGTCAAATAAAGAAGTAGCTTTACTTCTCAAACGTACAGACTACTGTACTACAAAGCTTTACCTGTCACACTGCTCTAGTTACGGGTTAACCACACTCCTGTGGGGTTTGCTTAAACATTTGGTTAAAATTTGTAAAATTGCTATAATAGCTTCGTGGAACAGTTGTTAAGTATTATTATTTTAATGATAATATTTTTTATTTTCTAAATTATAACGATGAATAGAAAATGGATTTTTCTATTTCCACTATCATCACTCTGGCAACTAGGCAAAGCGCGGCGTTGAGTTTCGCCACTCAAGACGCAATACCTCGAAAAAGGCAGAAAAGAGGAACGGAGAAAACAGGGACCAATAACTGAGCGTCTTAACACTAGGTTCCTCTGGTTCCGGCGGTTCCCTCTGCCTACCCTACCATGTGCAGAATTAAGTAGAAAGCTAAAAAAAATGAAGATCGACGAGAATCTATCCTGTCTTTGGACTGTCTTCAAATTCTGTGTCTTCAAAGTAAAAAAAAAACGTTTTTCAAATAAATAAATAAATAATTGCCTCACAGAAGAAATTTCGATATCTCGAAACCCAAAAAGATATAAAAGATAAATAGATATGCTTAATACATTTAATTCTACGTAAAAGTGTTAAAATTGTTCTTTAGCATTGAAAGTTAAATGACATCAAAATAAAACAAAACTACAAAGTTATAATTTTAGTACATAACACAATATTTTATATAATACTTTCTTGTGAAATAAAAATCTATATATAAAATAAAACACACGAACGTATTGCAGATCGAAACAGCTTAATTGCAATGCCACGCATCGCAGCGCTTTCCGCTTCAAAACAAATGCTTCAAGTTCCATACTCTAGTGGTGATGAAGTTCTAATAATCTCTTAATGAAATATGTTTGATTAGTTTGTATTGAATTTATATTGAATATTTGTCATTTAATGAATTATCTTCATTGAACCTCTCTCGTGAGATGAAGTACCTACTGCGATGAGTTAAGTGAATAATGTTTAAAATATTTAGTTTATGACAATTTCAGGTGTTTTAATTTAATAGAAAATTTATATAAGCTTAAACCTAACACTTTGTAACAAATAATGGAATAAGTCAAATTTTACTATTACACGTTTCTATTTTGTCCCTGGCAGTAGAGAAGAACTTAAACAAGATTTTCTTTTATTTTCAGTTACTTTACAAATAAGTAAAAGTACTAGAATTTTAAGTTTACTAAAACCAAAAGAAACCAACATTTAACAACCAAATAGTTTTTTTCTTAAAGGTTGGTTAAATTTTAACTATTTTTATAATTTTTAAACTGTCAATCCACACTAAGTCAAGATCCCCTGCTTATAAGAGAAGAACTAGTTCAATTTCATTTGTTAGGTAAGACTTAGGAGATTAAGTATAAAATAAATATCCGTTGTAAATCTCGTCACGTCCAAGTTCCGATGAATTTGTGTATTTGATTATGGTGTGGTCATTATTTGCTGAATCCTATTTCGACTAACCAAGAACAAGATGGAGACACAATTATAAGGCGTTAGCGTTTGGAAATTAATTGAATATGAAGGTAGTTCAATCTCTTTAGGAAAGTAATACAATTGTGTTTACTAAATGTCTTCAGTAAATAATGAAACATGTTGAGTTAAGTACATAATAATATGCTAAATAAAAAACATCAGTTAAGTGTAAGTAGAACTCGCGTACCAAGAGTTCCGTACTAATTTCATATGATTCTATAAGAGTAGGAGCAGGTATGAAACCTTAAGAATCAAACATTTTGAGAAAAAGAATTTTAAATTCCACGTAAACACTAACAAATTTAAGACAATATAACTTAAAGTTTCAACTCTAGGCTGTTTGTCTCCACTAAGACTTACACTGTGACTATAAGAGATAAATTAGTGTTTCAATATATAGATATAAAATAAACCATTAAGATATCGTTGCGGTCAGGGTTAGGGTAATCAAAGGGCCGCTCTGGTATCGATCGCTTTGCCATTTATAGACTGAACCCTAATATATATATATATATATATATATATATATATATATATATATATATATATATATATATATATATATATATATATATATATATATATATATATATATATATATATATATATATATATATATATATATATATATATATATATATATATATATATATATATATATATATATATATATATATATATATATATATATATATATATATATATATATATATATATATATATATATATATATTTAAAGTAAAGCGTTCGCTTTGAAGGTTTCGCCCTTGTTATTGCGTCATTTTCAAACAGTTTTTTCTTCATCTATCAAATTGCAAGAACAAATTTAAAAATATAAATTATATATTGAGTTATACCAATAAAAGTGTAAACGTCCAATAACTGTGAGGTTAACCGTTTAAAGGTTCTGTGTATTTTCTATTTAAGATTCTACAAAACATTTCCGCGATAACATTACAGATTGGGAAGTCGATAAGAATTTTAGATCCCTAGTAAGTACTTGTAAAACGACTCTTACTTACAATTACAGGATTCCCACGTATAGGAATAATGTACTTAAATTATTATCGTTTCTCAATTCTAGATCTTTATTAGATAAAGTCCGTCGTCTAGCCTGTTTGTGGCTAAGGTTAATTTACAAAAAAAATAAAATATAAAATAAAATCAAAGTAAAAAAAAAAACGTTTTTCAAATAAATAAATAAATAATTGCCTCACAGAACTTACTAGGAGGTTCTCAACCTTGTGCAGTAGCTTATAAGAAAGAAACGAATAAACATTATTATTATTATTATTATTATTATTATTATTATTATTATTACAGAAGAAATTTCAATATCTCGAGACCCAAAAAGACTTAAAATAAGCTTAATACATTTAATTCTACGTAAAAGTGTGTTGTTCTTTAGCATTGAAAGTTAAATGACATCAAAATATTTTCAGATCTCAAAACTATAAAGTTATAATTTTAGTATATAACACAATATTTATATAATACTTTCTTGTGAAATAAAATTCTATATATAAAATAAAACACACGAACGTATTGCAGATCGAAACAGCTTAATTGCAATGCCACGCATCGCAGCGCTTTCCGCTTCAAAACAAATGCTTTAAGTTCCTTACTCTAGTGGTGATGAAATTCTAATAATATCTTAATGAAATACAGATTGGGAAGTCGATAAGAATTTTAGATCCCTAGTAAGTACTTGTAAAACGACTCTTACTTACAATTACAGGATTCCCACGTATAGGAATAATGTACTTAAATTATTATCGTTTCTCAATTCTAGATCTTTATTAGATAAAATCCGTCGTCTAGCCTGTTTGTGGCTAAGGTTAATTTACAAAAAAAATGTATAAATATCATATCAAATTCTTGATAACAACTAGGACTAAAAAAATCTAGTAGAAACTTGGCCATCAGAATAAACAAAAAAATAGGCATTCAATTTTAAGGGTTCGCTCGGTGTATTAGAGCGCTATAGCATTGAAGCGCTATTTTTCCTCGCTTCGTTTCGTTCGACTCTTTTAACGGCTTTTCCTTTTTTAGACATCTACCTCTGCTCCCTAAATAGTTACCTATCTAGTTCTGGAAACAACGCCTTTTTTATTTTTTTCTTTATAATTCAGTAACGAAATAGGATATTTTACTAAGTTATATAAAGTGAATGTAAGCGCAATATTTGTGAGTACTTCACTCTAAAATATGACAAATTTTCACAGAACAAAGTAAAAGACCAATGTCTGGCATATAATGAATTTGTAAGTAAAACGAAGAACGGAGTGTCTTGACAGTATGTTCTCCTCGTCTGCTTGCTGCAATTAATTTGTTAAAATTTAAATAAATATTATATATTTTAATTACGTAACAACGTAAAAAAAGTATGTAGACTCTTTCTAAGATTCGATATAATGTTTATTTAGAAGTGGAATAATATCGAGCAATATTATATCTCATATCGAGCTTTCAATAACGAAAACTTAAAAGTAAAAATATTCAAATTTATTTACCTTAGATGAAATTGAACCCACACTCCCCTTGATTACAGTCATGATTCATATGCTGTCATAATGTGCCAAGGAACTCACTCAACAATATATATTTTTCTTTATTCCTATAAATCCTCAAAACAGTAAAGCCAGGCCTCAACCATTTCATACTTTCAGTAAAGTTCATATATTCGTGTAGTTGAAAGCCTCTTTTCAACGTTATTATATTTAAGAGGTAGAATTTACTTCGCAGGTATTAACTTTTTATGGAGACTTATACTGAGGTAGAATAATACACTCTGTGAGTGGTTCACCGTAAACACGCCAACTTCACTCACGTCGACTAAACACATTTAATATATAATTTTATGTTTTGTTATCTGTCCTTTTTATTTGTCTTTAAATGTAATCCGATCACAGTGACTGAACCTATTAATTATCTATTACCTATAGAATTGATTCACTATTCTTCTGATAGTTATGTTGTATTACATTTAACACAAATATACCATTATTATGAGAACACCTGCGTATTACTTAAAAATAAAACACTACAATTGCTTCACTGTAATGAATATTTTTTTAAATTTCAGAAAAATTAATAGCGATTCGTTTCAATTTTATATGTTTGATTAAATCCTTTTCGTATACAAAATTTAATTAAAAAATATTAGAGAAGAAACTACTTAGCTTCCATGGATTCACCGTGCGGGTGCCGGGCCCATCGTGTTGTAGGAAGAGGAGCTCCGAGCAGCGCCTGGGACTTGCGACCCAAGTGTAGGTTTAAAGGGGCCCCTTTAAAATGCATTAACGCTCATCTTCACTGTCCGAGCTCCTCCCACTACCTAACCAAATTTTGAAAGATTCTACCAAAGCCGCCTTCGAAGTGCGTTCTAGAAATGAATTTGTGATAGTTCTAGACAGGCCGAGATCTTTTAATAAACTATAGAGAGATTTCGCTGTTATACCTCTCGCTCCTACTTCAACCGCATATAAGCTCGCTCTAACCTATTCCTGGTCAGTTCGTTAGTAAGGTCGAAATACTTATTGAGTTTAAGGTGGTGACTTTTCGGGATATTTGTTTCCCACGGAACTGTAAGTTCTACCAGTACTACGCGTTTTAGGCTTCGAGAGTAAAGAAAAATGTCCGGTCTAGATGACGAAACACAAATATCCTCAGGGATTCTATACTGTTTCTCATACGTGTCCATCACAAGTGTCCAATCAGGAGCTGGATCTAATATGGAGAAAGGCTTTTGTATAGGTTTTTTATAAGAACCTTCTTTCACAAACTCTATTGAGCGTTTGCTGGTTGTTATGTTTCTCTGCGCTCTTGCAACTGAAAGACTAACGGCTTCACGTATGATTTCTAGTACTTTGTCATGGCGCCGCGAGTATTGACCACTATCCAAGAGTACCCTACACCCCACCAGCATATGTTTAGCTGTCCCCACTGCCTCTTTACAGATGTAGCAAGATTTATCGGTAGCTTTACCCCATCTTACTAAATTACTTTGATCTGGAAGAGTCATTTGGAACGCATTTAGGTAGAATTTTAGTAGTGCTGGAGACCAGTCGTGAATTAGGGTGCGCCATTTTAAAGCTAAAGGGATACAGAATTCTCCTATAGTTAGCCACTCATTTTGCATTTCTAAGCCCATTGCGTGCACCTTATACTTATCGTTCTCGTCTTGCCGAATAAAAGATTTTATTATGTCTGTGTCTTGGACCTTCCTCTTTGATCCTAACCCTACTTTACTAAATTGTGCTCCTATCATAAATTGCTTATGGAATTTAAGTCTTGACTCGAGGTCTGGGACACTTTTGTCTTTTGGGAGTGAGGTAACAATCTCATCCCGAGATTTTCCCAGAATATGTGTTTTGGCGACTCTTAGATGTTTATAGAGCTCTGATGGTTTCTTTAATCTCAACCCAAAATTATTTTGGTCTCTAAATAAGGTTGAGGTGTCCGCCGAATGTGCTAGCCCAAGCCAAAACTTCAGCATCTTTATGACGCATATTAAAGTACAAAAATCGAACTCGCTACCTCCAATAAAGAACGCAATGCTTGCCAGCTTAACCTTTGAGACTAGTCTGTATATCCCACTATGTAGTTTAATACAAATATTGTAAACACTGATCTAATATCTGAGGTAATCCTTGAGCAAGCATTAACAGCGATATTACTTTTTGTATTAAAATTTTAGCTTTCATTTAATCTTTAATAAAGTTGCTTATTAAAACAGAGGCTACTTTTCAGTGCCTTCATAAAGTATTTTTAACGAACTAAGCAACATTTATGGCTAAATGCCTAAAAATCTATATCTTAGACGTGATTTTTCTTTAAGATTTACTTTTCCTCTGTTATTTTATGAAAATTATTAAGAGGCTTAAAATTTACCTTAAAAATTGAGTGGTAAATGAATAGGGTAATTCTGGTATATAAGGAATACAGCATGGAACTTTCAGTAGTCTTTCAGTACATAATCTATCCAAGAATTATTTAGAATGTGGCAAAAGGAATAAAGAGTGAAGTTGAAAACCAAAGAAACCTTTAACCTAAATCACTTTGCAGTAGAGACACTTACATTTTTGGAATTTGGTTTTTGTATATTTAATACTACAATTTCAACATTCATATGGGAACGTGGCAATATTTTCTTTTCATAAAATTATTCCTACTTACTACTATGGTAACATAATATACATTTTTTTTCTTTAGTTTCGCACTATCTTCTAGCAAGTGAGCAATGTAATGTTAAGACACTCAGGTGTTAAGGTTGAGCGCTTGTCTTACAACATCGAAACAATTTACAACTCTCCCGAGCAAGTGTGACACGACAGACATATGACAAAGTCATATATACATACATATCTTTACGCTTTATACCTAGCGGGGTAGTCAGAGAGAACGAAGAGACAAACGCTGCGGTCTCTGCATACCTCTTTCGCCTCGTCCACTGTCATTAGCCTCTTCATACTGAGTCAATTGTCATTTTATAATATAAAACTTTTATTTGTACACCTAAGATAAAGTCAGTCAGTCATAACTTTAGTGTCCTATTCTGTTACTGTAAATTTTTTTCCATATTTTTTTTATATTACGCAATTTGTATATTTAATGCCTACTTAAATAATTATTTTGATATTTTAATATCAGTGTAGCGTAGTGTGCGACGTTGAGTTCCATTATACAATGCAATATGTTGATACTATTGACTCTTTATTTACACTGTTCCAGAAAATATCATTGCACTCTCATTTGTCCATCTAGGATTAATGCACAGCTAAAAAGAGCCCAAAATTAAATATAGTTATATCGATATGTATAATTATACAGGGTTAACGTGTGTTTCTTTTTTGTTTTTTTTTAGCTTCACGCTGTATCCCGCAGGGTAGGCAGAGGAAACTGCAGGAACTGTGGGAACCTAGTGTTAAGACACTCCGTTGCTTAGTCCCTTTTTTTTCTGTCCCCGCTTTCCGCATTTTTCGAGGCATTGCGTGTTGAGTGGCGGAACTCAACGCCGCGCTTTGCCTAGTTTGCCAGAGCGAAAATAATGGAAATAGAAAAATCCATCTTTCCCGAACTGGGGATCGAACCCAGAAACCGTCGCGGTTACAGGCAGACGTTACGCCTCTGCGAAACGGTCACGGCCTGACGGTCCTCAAACGTGTGTTTCGATGGTATTATTTAAAAATTAATTTTAATCACTTCCATTTCTAAATACAGAAGTGAGATAAGGGGCATTAACAAATGTTTATTAATATTAAAGTTTGTGTAATTGTTATATGATTGTTTAAGGACAACCACTGCCTTTTCTTTTAAAATTTTATAATGAAATTTTATTTTTAATAATAAGGCTTTTGATTAAATTTTAGTTTCAAGCTTCGCAGACACATACTGGCCAAAATTACATGGTATCTCTATCCCATTACGCTCGAAACATTTGATTTACCGCGTATAGATATATGGTCTTTATAACAAACAACCAACAAACTCAAGCTAAAAGTCAAAAGAAAATTTACAGAAAAAGAAACACTATCATAATATTAAAAAGACAAAATAACGAATTTTTTTTTTTTTTTTTTTTTTTAGCTTCACGCTTTATCCCGCACATGGTAGGGTAGGCAGAGGGAACTGCAGGAACCACAAGAACCTAGTGTTAAGACACTCCGTTGCTTAGTCCCTGCTTACTCCGTCCCCACTTAACGAAATTATTAGAGACTAACTTCTAATACCTTAATTATCTAAGCAATAATATTATAAGGCAAACAGTATCTTAATTCGTGATTTCGTAACTACAAATTGAGTTTCAATTTCAAGCTGCCGCAACAATTAGTTAGTGAACTTGTACCTCTTTGTTATATCGCATATTATAAAGCGTTCTAATTATTTCCGTAATATGAGGCTTTCGGTAATTTGTTATAAAATTTAATAAAAGAAAATTTCTGCTTTCATTTTTATTTTCTAATATTTATGTATAAAGTAAATTTTTATATATATATATATATATATATATATATATATATATATATATATATATATATATATATATATACGACGGTTCTCACAATATATATATATATATATATATATATATATATATATATATATATATAATATATATATATATATATATATATATATATATATATATATATATATATATATATATATATATATATATATATATATATATATATATATATATATATATATATATATATATATATATATATATATATATATATATATATATATATATATATATATATATATATATATATATATATATATATATTGAGAACCGTCGTGGCGCAGAGGCTCAACGTCTGCCTGTAACGCGACGGTTTCTGGGAGCCTCAGTCGGGGATGGATACTATTTTCATTTTCTTCGCTCCGGCAAACTAGGCAAAGCGCGGTGTTGAGTTCCACTACTCAATAGGCAATGCGTCAAAAAAAGGCGGAAAGTGAGGACGGAGAAAGCAGGGACTAAGCAACGTAGTGTCTTAACACTAGGTTCCCACGGTCTATGCAGTTCCCTCTGCCTATCCTGCCATGCGGGAAAGCGTGAAGCTGAATTTTATACATTAACTATAAAGTGATTAATACATACATTTATATATTTTAACATTAAAATCAGATATAGTATGTAATTTTAGTAACATCCCTCAAAATAGAATATGTAAATTTTGATAACAATAAAGCAAGTTTCATCGATCCATAATTACTTGATGTTATGTTGAATTTCCGGAATATTTTCGTCTAACGGAACCGACACTGTGATTTAATATGAAGTTGAGAACGTACCCGTATGCTATACGTAATTACATTTTGATATTCCCATGTATGTATTTATGTATGTATAGTAATTATTCCATTAAACTCTTATTTGGAATTCGATTTCGTTGAAATAGGGGAGATTGTTAATTGTGATGGATATGGGATCGTTCCCCATTTCTTTCGGGTACGATTTGTATTAAACTTCCTCGCTCAAGTGAGACGGGTCGCGGCATTGGGCGCCATCACTCAATAGAAAAACCCCTCGAATTCTAGGGGAAAGTTGTAAATCGAAAACGGTTTTAAGACAACACTAGTTTACATCTGCTTATACTGATGGAAGTAGGTAAAGCCAAACAAAACTTATTATCATACCTCTAAATATTCATCAGGTTTCAAAATTAACTAAAACAACAATAACTTGGTCTAACAATACTGAAACGAATTAAATAGAATTGAAAAGTACAATAACTTCGTCTAATAATACTGAAACGAATTGAATAGAATTAAAAATATTCAAAATTTTAAATAGAATATCTTACGATACTAAAATATAATAGATAAAATTTTGCCATGTAATTCAGAAAGGTCTTCTTCAACTTAGTTTGAAACCAAGGCAACTGATATTACTATAACTAAAGCTTTGAATTAAACTAAGATCTCACGTAGAGGATTTAAGTGACAAATTGCGCCGCATTTACTCCTCATTAGGAATTTCCTGCGCATTATTCTTTCTAATCTAGCTAGGTCGTTTAAGTTATAATATATGTACATATAATGACACAATTAAATAAATGGAAATGTTGACGTTATATTTAAATTCACAGTGATACAGTGTAAAGTGGTCGATAGATGGTAACCAGTTCGACACTCAGGCACAATAATGAGGTAAAAAATATCTCAAATATTGTTTAAAAATAAGAAGAAAAACAATTTTATACATATCCTACGTCAGGTAAGAAAGATTAAATATTAAAAATTTGAACCCACCATAGCAGTTTACACATTCTAAAATTTTCTAAAACTTCACAAAACAATGTTCTTAATCAATATAGACAAATATTTGTAATAATCATTAAAATATCCAGTTACTTTAAAAAATAGGCATTCAAATCACAATATATTATTATTTAATTAAGTCACAAGTTACTTGAGAATCGACAATCGCTTTATAGTGAACCATATAGTACATGTATGAAAATATCTACGTAGGCTTGGTTGGCCACATTTTTTATTCGTTGGCTTAGTTTTTAGATTGAATTCAAAGAACACGTCTTCAAATTGCGCTTTCTTAAAAATTATGTACGTTTTCTAAGACACTTTTCTTCACTTATCGTGAAAAAGTAATGTTTCATTACCCTGTTAAATGAACCATTTATCTGAATTATACAGTCTTCCATCACAGCAGAACTGTTGTTGATAATAAATCAACATTATTGTTATCATATTGTAAGACCTTCTAAGCACGGAACAGATTTGCACACCCATGCTCACCTTATTATTGTAGATGTAGGGTAAACAACCGTCGTTTTAATGAATACAATATTACATATATGGAAGGGGATGTCTGGTAATTTGTATACAAAACACATATTTTTGGGAAGTATTTTAACTATTAGATTATTAGAGGACCGTCGTGGCGCAGAGGTGCAACGTCTGCCTGTAACGCGACGGTTACTGGGTTCGATCCCCAGTCGGAGAAGATGGATTTTTTATTTTTTTCTATTTCCATTTTCTTCGCTCTGGCATCTAAGGCAAAGTTCCGCCACTCAACACGCAATGCCTCGAAAACGGCGGAAAGTGGGGACGGAGTAAGCAGGGACTAAGTAACGGAGTGTCTTAACACTAGGTTCTTATGGTTCCTGCAGTTCCCTCTGCTTACCCTGCCATGTGCGGGATAAAGCGTGAAGCTAAAAAAAAAAAGAAAAAAAAAAAAAACTATTTCTTCAGTTTTTTCATATCTTTTAGTCAAATTTTGTTTAAAGTTTGATTCGAAAATGGTATGGGATAAACGGGATGAGAGATAGACATTAAATTATTAAGGAACCTGTAAATATACTTGTTTAATATGTCAACTTTCAAATTGACACAGATTTTTAATTTTGTTGTTGGTTGGTTGGTTTTTTGTAGTTGATTGTTGTACTTAAGTATTATTTGAATTTGAATTTATATTAAAATTATTATATTTTTATCTCCGACTTTGTAATGGCGTTCAAAATCACGTTCAAAATTTGTGGTCTAAACATAAAACTATAAATAAATAAAAGTGTGTGAAAAATAAGGATAAGTTGAAAAGTTCAGCTAAATTAGTATGGAGGCTAGAATCTGGATTCATAATTACTGATATTCCTCTTTTATATTTTTAAACATATTTTGCTCGTTCAATGCTCCTATAAAGGAAAATTTTTAAGTTTAATATTTTAAAAAAAAAAAAATCAATGTCGAAAAAAGTTATATTTAATTTAATATTAAATTATAAAAGCAATTAAACTTTAAATGAAGTCTAATCTTGCGCTATCATTCCATCTGTCAAGACCGGACTTTGATGAGTTTAAGTCAAACCGGTGTATTTGGAATAATTAGATTAGCAACGATACCCTTCCTCGTTATGACGTTGTAGCTGATACTTACTTAACGGAATACCTCGTACGCGTTGTCATAGAGTGTTAAATGTCAGAGATTACATGTTTTAGATATACATTATTTATATGTTATTATCTATGTTGTTACATGTTATTATTCATATTATTTTTTATTTTTTTAAATTATATATTTACATTTGTTGCATAAGACATATTAAGCACTTTTAATACTTATATATCTTCTTTCAATTGATACAATATGAAAATTTGAAATACCTTTATGTAAATTCGTAAAATGTTGCCAGTTCTTGCATAATTGACATTTTGGACATACAAAAATTATATTACTCTAGAAATTCCAATTGAGGACTATCGTGGCGCAGAGGCTTAAGCGACTGCCTGTAAACGCGACGGTTTGAAGACGTTGGACTCCCACTCAGGGAAGATGGATTTTCTATTTCCATTTTCTTCGCTCTGGCAAACTAGGTAAAGCGCGGCGTTGAGTTTCGCCACTCAACACGCAATACCTCGAAAAAGGCGGAAAGCGGGGATGGAGAAAGCAGGGACTAAGCAACGGAGTGTCTTAACACTAGGTTCCCACGGTCTCTGCAGTTCCCTCTGCCTTGTGCGGGATAAAGCGTGAAACTAAAAAAAATATAAATATTTCATTTAATTATTTTCATATTCAATAAGATATTCGTTATAGGGATTCAATCTTCTACCTATACGATGAAAGAACTCTAGCCAATGAAACCATATTATAATTTTATTAAGTAAGTACTCTGCGTTGTTAAAAATAATATTATACTTAACAAAACTAAAAAGAGGAACATCGTTAATCATTTACTCAAATATACTAAAAAAATATATTTTTAATAATAACACAATGCCTTATATACAAATTTTGTTTCCATCTTAATAAACAAATCTCATTTCCGCCATTCAGAGGAAAACTTACAAAATTGAACTATAAAGACAAAGCTTTTGAACGAACGAGCGACATTGTACTAAACTTCGCAAAGCCTCATTGAAGACGTCTAAATACTTCTAGCTTTAACAATTTTATATCGGGGTGCGACCATTTTACACAAGTAAAGAAAACGCTTTATAAGAATTGGCTATTTTCTCCGGCAACTTGCTACAATAAAATACAGCTTGGCTTAGGTCGGTGTATTTTTCATGATTAAGTTTACTAATTATAACTTATTCAAGGTGTTATTTGTATTCTATATTAAGATTTTATGATTTTTACAATTATTGTTTTCATTTAATATTAAAAATTGACACTAAATTGTATGAGCATACCACACAACTAAGAAATATCAGTAATAAGAAATCAAGCTATCCAACGACTTTATTCAAGATAGTGAAGAGTAAGTCAGTCAGAACAGAATCCGAAGTGTAATGAAGTCACTCATAACGTCTAGTAAAGATCACTTAACGAATTAGCTTATAGCAGATTCATTTAGAGAAAAAAAAAAACAAAATTATCAATAATATGTAATTACGCTGGTCTTTTTATTTATGATTGAAGCTGAAGGAAGCCTCGAAAGGCCTTGAAAAGCCCATCATGCTGAATTACATTTATATGAGACCTTTTGCTGATCATTATACATTAGTTAGTCGTTCATTAATTAGAATGACTTAGCTGATTTCCTAATTAGATCTCTATATTGACACGTTATTGAAATCAAACAATTATAAATATTTCATTGAATTATTTTCATATTTTATAAGATATTCGTTATAGGGATTCGATCTTAAGGATCTTGTATACAATTAAAAGTACTCTAGCCATTAAAGCCATATTATAATTTTTTATTTTTATTAAGTAAGTACTCTGCGTTGTTAAAAATAATATTATACGTAACAAACATAAAAAGAGGATCATCGTGGCGCAGAGGCGCAGCGACTGCCTGTAAACGCGACGGTTTGTGGGTTCGATTCACACTCGAGGAAGATGGATTTTTCTGTTTCCATTTTCTTCACTCTGGTAAGTAGGCAAAGTTCCGCCACTCTATGCCCCGAAATTCACGCAATACTTCGAAAAAAAAACGGAAAGCAGGGAACGGAGTGTCTTAATACAAGGTTTCTGCAATTCCTTCCGCCTACAATGCCATTGGGATAAAGCGTGAAACTAAAAAAAAATAAAAATAAAAATGGAAAATAATAATAGGCAAAAAGCAATAAAATTCTGTCCAACCATTACTCTGTACAAAGGGTTACATGCGATACACATGATCTTGCTTCGTCAAAACGTAACGCCTAGCACTGAACGCTGTGATAACTTGATAAGCCTTTGAATCCTTCCTGGGATTATCATTATACGAATAATGGAGAAAGGCGGTAAATGCATTATTCGTATGTAAAGTATATGTGAGGTATTTTACATATGTAACACATACGTATATGATACTATGTTCTCTGAGTATTTTAGACCTAGAAACGTATTTGAGTAAGTCAAATTTTAAGGTCGTTCTGACCTAATTTTGATTGACTCAAATATATTAGTACTATATACTAGTCTATTGAATTTGGAACAAAATTTGATCGTTTAAAGGCCGGATATATCGTTAATTCATAATATAGTTTACTTAAAACTTGGTTATTGTTGAAAATTCTTGATCCTAGCTAGAGCTTTTGTTCCTGTAAGATATATTTAGGTATGCTAAATTCCCACGTAGTAGTTTCTGTAGTTTCCTCTGCTTATCCTCCTTATGAGCAGGATAAGGCGTGAAACTAAAAAAAAACGTATTTCTGTGTATATATATATATATATATATATATATATATATATATATATATATATATATATATATATATATATATATATATATATATATATATATATATATATATATATATATATATATATATATATATATATATATATATATATATATATATATACATATATAATTTTCTCATAAGTATCTCGACATTATTAAATTTATATCAACGTTAAATCTGAAAGATATGATCTCTATAATAAATATCACAAAAAGGTTAAAGTATTAATAAAACAGAGTAATGGGGTGGCGTGGTCATTATGTGACTTAAACCTTTACGAATTAGGGATAATGTGTAACTGGCTTTTATGCTTACAATTCCATTGCATAATGTAAAATAAGCTTTATATATTTACTAAACCTTTTCATAAATATACAATAGGGAACGAGGGTAGCCGATTCAAATTTAAAAATGTTAATTGAAACAATCATGATACTTGGATATCTAGATCTCGCATTTCGTGGACGAATGTCGCAAAAATGAATATTAGAGTAAATTATGGAGAGGTTTAAATAAAGGTGGAGAACGGATATACTATACTATGGATTTAAATGCGTACACTTTGTAGCAACTTGAAAATAACAGAAAATAATTTATTTCATAATAAATCCTATATCTATCTTTTATGGTAGCAGGTGCTGTCGAGGCTCGTCTGCTTGAGCAACTAAGTCTCATAGACAGGGGGAGAGAGATCTAAATTCTCTTCCCCGCTGCAGAAACTGCACCAGGCGTAGGAGGGCATACAACATGATTTTCCAGCTCCCATGGATGGGTTCAGGGGCAAGGGACAAAAAAACCTTAACCAAGATATCACGAGGCTACAGGATAGCTGTTAAGTCAAATGCTGAATGAAGTATCATTGCTTGAGACGGAGCGTATCGTAAGGAAATCTCTACCTCAAACTTCTCTCTCTTTGGCTTACACCATTATTGAATCATATATATTTTTTTTATTTCATTCATTTTTTGTTAATATATTTAAGCTTTTGTTATATATATATATATATATATATATATATATATATATATATATATATATATATATATATATATATATATATATATATATATATATATATATATATATATATATATATATATATATATATATATATATATATATATATATATATATATATATATATATATATATATATATATATATATACATATATATATATATATATATATATATATATATATATATATATATATATATATATATATATATATATATATATATATATAAATATATATATATATATATATATATATATATATATATATATATATATATATATATATATATATATATATATATATATATATATATATATATATATATATATATATATATATATATATATATATATATATATATATATAATTGTAAGTGATATAAGAACACATTATTGTTGAGAAACAAACATATAGCAAACTAAAACCAAACCCAATCAAATAGAGTACTAGATACAATCTATGTAACGACTTTTGGATAAAAAGCTTTACAATTTACTTTCTTTTACGACAAAGGAATACTCACATATTATGTGGCAACTAATAGTCCTTTCAGCTCTTACAAAGTTGACGCTGAAACACTTTCTATATGAAAAAGAAATTTAATGTAGTGTATTAAGTAACACTTACTGTTAAATGTAGAGATTAATTTTTCCTTTTTTTATCTGCACCTGTTTGTTTTAATTTCTTATGGTATTTGCAGGTACACTATAGAAAATATTAAATATTTGGAGATTAAAAATTGGAATAATTTATATATACAGAAAGCTTACATGTTGGTACATATATGATGTAATAATTTATGGTGTTTACCATGGAATAAATAATTTGATGCAAGACGTATTACGTCAAATTATACCGTATTGTATTTTGTATTTTAATTTAAGGTTCATTTGTTATTTAGTTGAATAATTTCTATATATGATTTATGAGATAGAGAAGAAAAATTAAGCTTAAAATTCACTTGAAGTAGATGTTAGTACAATATTATAAACAATTATTTATATTATCATTTTCTGTAATAATCCTTGATTTTCCATGCGATATACACGTACAAAAATACAAACCCTTTACTTTTATACAGTAGCATAATCTCGTTACCTAGAATAGAGAACTTATTATTATGTTTACTAATAAATGTATTTTATTCACATATTAGAGTATATACGATAAATACGTTTAAATCATTTCATTTAAAATATATAACAAACGCTAAAATCAAAGATCTCGTTACAAAATTGAACTTATTTTACTCAACGTACTTAAATGCACTAAAAACAATCTATATTGCAATACACAACCAGTACTTCAACTATAATGCTTAAGTGTAAAGCCAAATTTACATGACAACGGTTCTTCAAACTCAATTCAAGTTGATACCAACCTCGACTCGATGCATTATAATAACCGCGCTCATAGAAATCAACGCTTTACGCTTTCATAAGCAAATTAATTAACTTATGCATTTGTCATATTAATTTACTTTTGAAATAATAATATGGTAGAGCTTCCTAGTTGTGAAGTAGTTGATTAATTCTGCATTTAGATTGAATATTTCTGATTTAGAATTAATTTTACATTTGTGATATATATTATATATATATATATATATATATATATATATATATATATATATATATATATATATATATATATATATATATATATATATATATATATATATATATATATATATATATATATATATATATATATATATATATATATATATATATATATATATATATATATATATATATATATATATATATATATATATATATATATATATAAATATATATATGTGTGTGTGTGTGTGTGTGTGTGTGTGTGTACAATAGTATTTGTTTGATATGTTTACATAAATATTTTGTATTTAATTTTATTTTCTCGCTTTATTCCATATAATATGAGAGACCGTCGTGGCGCAGAGGCGCAACGTCTGCCTGTAACGCAACGGTTTCTGGGTTCGATCCCCAATCGGGAAAGATGGATTTTCCTATTTCCATTTTCTTCGCTCTGGCAAACTAGCCAAAGCGCGGCGTTGAGTTCCGCCACTCAACACGCAATGCTTCGAAAAAGGCAGAAAGCGGGGACGGAGAAAGCGTTGCCTAAGCAACGGAGTATCTTAACACTAGGTTCCCACGGTCCCTGCAGTTCCCTCTGCCTACCCTGCCATGTGCGGGATAAAGCGTGAAGCTAAAAAAAAAAATTAATTACTTACGTTCTAAAAATATACATATAATTTACAAATCATTACGAAATGATTGGTATTTGTATTCTTCGTTCAGAATTTTAATATCTGCAGAATTTTAACAGCAAACTAACTAAAGCTAAAATATTTATGTTTATTGAAATATATTATAAAACTAGAGACCAACCGGTACCCTGTCAAATGGACTTTATGATGGATATATCTATTTTTATTTTAGTATTAAAAAACAACATCACGTAACGCGTTCTTAGGACCCACATCTTCGCTATCTTTTGTAAGTAACTGACAGACAATGCCATAGCACAGAAAGCGTAAGGTGGAGGTAGAGTCCTTACGAAGTATAAGGGAAAACCGATAAGATATCCCTAAATAGTATAGTTATATGGTCTACGGAAATAAAACTGCGGGCTATACTTCATATAAAATATACATATATACATATACATATATGTATGTACATATTGTCACCATTGTGCCGCAAAGCCAACGTCTAACGTACCCTCGACCTATTTCCGGTGTTATTTGTATATCAAAATTGATGAAGCACAGACAAAACTACTGTGCATAGAATACTAAGTTAAGCGCTTACATAAACAAATACCGCATTCAAGCTTTTCATGATTTTATATAGCATATATATTTATAATACTTCAACAATATAAAAACTATGAAGTATTTTTTTTTATAGCTTCACACTTCTATCCCGCATATTGCAGCGTAGGCAGAGGGGACTGCATAAACCATATGACCCTAGTGTTAAGACACTCCGTTGCTTAGTCCCTGCTTTCTCCGTCCCCGCTTTCCGTCTTATTCGAGGCATTGCATGTTGAGTGGCGGCGTTTTGCCTAGTTGCCAGAGCGAAGAAAATGGAAAAATCCATCTTCTCCGAGTGGGAATAGAACTCTCAAACCGTCACGTTTACACGTAGACGCTTACCCCTCTGCGCCAAGATGTTTTAAAATCATATATAATAAAAATATCAAATTATAACTTTTTCAAGCTCAACAAATTTAACTTTTTAAACTTTTAAATAATAACAAGAAATTCAGTTTTTAAGATACAAATTACCACTTTTAGAAGGTAAGTTAATTCTTGTTATTGGAAATGAAAAACCACCATTAAACACGACGGTTGTGGGTTCGATTCCCCATCGGAGAAAATAATTAGTTTACATTTTTCTCTTTCGGGTAAAGCACTTTGCAGTCGAAAGGCAGAAAGTGGAAAATAAAGTACCTTTACAGCTGTATATAGCAAGGTATCTCTCTCATAGTGCCTAGTGGCCAAACACTCTGCTTTTACATTTTAATTATTATACTTTTTTTAGCTTCACACTTTATCTTGTAAACAGCATGAGAAGCAGAGGGAACCACAGAAACCTTGGGAACTTAATGTAAAAACACTCCGTCCGTAACTCTCCCACACATAGCATAATATTTTATAATTAATATAAAAAGAAGTTTCCGTACAGTTAAATCCACATATTTATTAATAATTTCTTATCCATGCTTGAAATACTGTTTCCAGCTTCAGCGAACCAATTTCACAAATATAATTATTCTGATCGAAATTCATTTCAACAAAATGTACTCGATTAATATTAAAATGTGAAATGACACCGAGTGTTCAACAAATTATAAAGCGCCATCAAAATTTAAGTTTGCATAGAGACGTGAATCAAACTGTTTGCGTGTCGTGGCTTTGCTTGAATTTAAATAATATCTTTGTTACGCGTGATTATAAAAAGTACCAATATTTGACATTAAAAATGGCGATTTCCGATACTCAAAAAAGCTTAAAACACTATAAAAAATTCTTGGTACGATATATAGTAGGATAGACAGAGAAAATTAATTTTTTAGTCAACTCGTAGGTCTATATTGTCTGACGAGTAATAGAACTCAACGCTGCGCTTTATATTGTTACTAACTAAAACAAGGTATTGAATTAATCATTCTCAACAACGGAATCGAACCCGTAATCGTCGAACTTACATTTATATGACGATTTGTACTTCGTTCGTATCATGTTAAATGAAGAAAAGGAAAATAAATATTTTAATGCACAATCTAGATATCTTAGTATTTTTTCACTAAAACTTGATTGGTCCTTATTTAGCTGTAAATTAAAGAAGGTCAACGCATTTTCAGCAAAATAGAATAATAAGAACTTAGAATCTCTTTTTTCTCTATGTTTTATTATAATTTTTAAATTTTATCATTTTATAAAGTTAGCGTACCCGTGCTAAGTAAGAGAAATCGAAATAAAGTATTATGTTTAAATATCGCGGGGGCGTCCAGCAAATGGAGCCGTCTAAAGCACGAGTGAACATTTGAAATGACTGTTGGCTATGTTTTATTACAACGTGAAATAGTGTTTCCACTTAGCACAATGTTCTTTTTTGACAGTATATTTTTAATATTTAAAAAATGTATAACATTTTACGTGTGGCTTTTAATACTGCCATTACTCCGCAGTGATTCTGATTTAGGGAGAAAGGAGAGTATGGAGAGCCTAGACTCGACTAATTTGGTAGTATATATTCAAATAATAACATTTAGTAGAAAAAAGCTTTAAGCTTACAAACAAAACTAAAAATAATTGTGCAAAAAGTGCTTCTTTAGCAAGCACTAAAATTTTCATAAGCGAAAGGTATATACGACCAAAATTACATATAAGCGATTATTTTATATACAAGCATATATGTACGTCTAGACAAGTTGGTACAAGCAACTAAGTTGCTTATCATCAATGCAGCGTCTGCTTGTAAACGCAACGATTTGTGGGTTCGATGTTCCACTCGGGGAAGATGGAAATCGCAAAACGCGGCATTGGGTTCCGCTACTCTATACTCAATGTCTCGAAAAGGATCGGAGTGGAGATCGGAGTGTCCTAACACTAGGTTGCCACGGTTCCTGTTTCTCGGCCTACGTTGCTATAAATAAGCTGAATAAAGCGTGAAGCTATATAAAAGTGATATAGAACAATAAAAAAAATCTTTTTGTAATTTAAAACTCTACTTTATAATATAAATATTAACAGCGTTGAATTACGCTACTCATATTCTAATCCAAGACACTCCATTATATACTTTCCGACAGTGAGTGGCGGCTGAGGGCGGAATGAACTAAATTAAAGCATTCAAAAGTAACGTCGGTATAATTAATTAAATATGTCCAGAAATGCTACATATTTTCAATATTCATTAAAATATATTTAAATATGATTACAGTGACAGTGATGTGGATGAGCTCTAAGGTAATGGCATGTTTCGTAATTAACAACCTTTTTCTGTCATTTAATATGACTCGGGCGTAATTTGGTTTATCTAACTTACTTTTTGTTTCGACTTTTACAAAAAATGTTTTTGTTTGTTTTTTAATTATTATTATGTTCTCATATATTAGTTAAAATAATTAAATAATTTAATTCGTTATTTTATTGTAGATTTTAAAATTAAACTTTTATATATACGAATATACATTAAAAAAAATCTAAAAATATTTTCGTATGGCTGTACATTTTAAAACACTGATGACTGTTTACCAGTTGTTGATATACTTCAAGATCCTTAGCTGATAATAAATACTATCTACCACATAAAAGCTGATACTTTACACAAGTCTTTATCTTCCAGATATTTCTATTTGAGACTTGTGAAGCCAGATGTTTTTGCCTTATCTAGCAGACAAGAAACATATTTCTCATACGTATTATATGCTTAGAAACACAAATATAATATATAATAAATAAAATAACTAAGAATATAAAATCCTTAATAATTTACTATTTAACAACATAGTCGAAATTACACAAATCGAAAACTTGAAATTTTTCTGACAGGGTTCGTTCCGTTCCAACTTTTATTTTTGTTTAAGTATCGAACACCATCAGTACACTCGCGTCATTTATTAGTTGCTGATAAATCTACTTTACTTAATATTTATAGTAAATATTATATTTCCTCACCGCGATTTGATGTGGGAAAGACAAAAACTTAAGGCATTGGTGATGTTATCGTGTTTTAAGTTATTGTGTATTAAAACGATGCTATTACGCTTGGTTAAAGTTGGAAAGAAATAATATAGTTTTCAATTGAATTAATATGAAATAAGTTGCATGATTTGTTTTGAATGATAGTAAACCTCTAGAAGAATAATGTGATACTTTGGTCTTGGCATTTAACAACTGCAACCGCAAAGATAGTTCCTGGTCTCGTATGTACTGCTGCCGTTTACTCTCTCCCACAAAGTTCTTAAGTCGCCTGTAACGCTACCCACAAGAAAATACACAGATACTACCCAGTAAGTACTGAATTGGCGAAACAAATATTATTCTACTACAATAAACAGGTCAAAAGTGAACCTGTAGTTATACAATTTTTTTTTACATATTATCAGATTTCTATTGTAATTTCTACTTGGGAATAATGATTTTTTTCATTCAAGACACTTAGTGAGACGTAGTGGCATAGCACTAAGTTCTCATTATACATCCTGCTATATACAAAACGTAAACGTAAGTGCATAATAATTCTTTGAATGCAAATCAAACGTATAATCAAGCGGTGTCAGTGAACCGCGACAGAAATATGAATTTAAAATGAAGAAAAATCCATATCATAGCTGTATCAATTTGAAAAGGCATTCAGTAAAGCTAATTTCTACCGAAACGCACAAAGAACTTTTGTGTAGCGGCCAATGAATAAACGTTTTTCTCTTATTTCGTCAGGCAGTCAATTTACCTGTCTCTGGCGAGTCGCCTGTTTACTTTTTACTCTCAGTCTACTGCTGACTGAGGGTCGAGATCTCGGCCATGTTTTTAATTTCACAGAAATAATCTTTCAGCGGGCGGTCTTAATTAGTACTCTGGTAATTACGTTACGTTTGAGTATTGAAATAACTCATTATAACTTGTTTTGAAAAAATGTAGGAATGCATAATTGCATATATAAATCAAAGTCTGAGTATATATTTTTTATATTGCAATTCCACATTTTGCGTATCTTTTGATATAATAATTGTGAGATGGTAATCGAAGTTATATAAATTACAAATATTATGAGCATTGTCATTTTCTTATGAAGTTAAGACTAAAGTACATGTTATTATCTGTTTGAATCAAGAATATTTTAGTTAATTTTATGTAAAAAATGACAGTATTTCTCCCAGTTCGTGATATTTTAAAGCCTTTTATTAGTTTCTCTACACTCATATAAAATATAAAGTTACCACGGAAGGTTTAAGGTAATCGAAGTCGAAGAGTATATAAGAGTCGAAATGATTAGCACTATATTGTCTTATACATATATATCGTTGACAGATAAGACAGACAGAGGACCGTTGTGGCGCAGATGCGTAAGCGTGTGCCTGTAAACGCGACAGTTTGTGGGTTCGATTCCCACTCGAGGAAGATGGATTTTTCTATTTCCTTTTTCGTCGGTCTGGAAACTAGGCAAAGCGTGGCGTTGAGTTTCGCCACTCAACACGCAATACCGCTAAAAAAGGCGGAAAGCAGGGACGGAAAAAGTAAGGACTAAGCAACGGAGTGTCTTAACACTAGGTTCCTATGGTTCCTGCAGTTCCCTCTGCCTACCCTGCCATGTGCGGGATATTACCTCATTTACTATTCCGTCTCGTGCTGTTTCACATAAAAGTTAACTTCTGTAATAGATACGTACTTTAATCATTTTTTAATCGTTGATAATTGTCAAGAATTTAAAGTCCGGATTATATTTCATTGAAAATTACGCGCAACAATTTAACTTTGTAAGGAACCGTTTCAGAAGATAATTCAAGTTAAGAGTATCTTAAATCTTTCTTTTGAAATTAATAATGCTTTTATATTTTACTTCAACTTTTAGTCTAATGTGAGTTGAGTCTTTTTGTGAAAGAACTTTTTAAATTCTAGGTCGAAAGCTTTTAAATTCTAGTTCATCAGTCAAATTTATGTGTATTTATAATTTATACATTTATTTCTTAAGACATGCATACATTTCTTGGGATAACTTAATCGTCTGGTTAAACTAAGTAAGCTCTACGCTGTATCCTACATAAATCGGAATAGGCAGAGAAAACTTAGTAATTAGACATTCTTTTTCCTACTTTCTATGCAGAAAGTAGGAAAAAAGATCTTAAATTGCAACTTTAGTGATGGAACTTAGTGTTTCTCAATTAAAATTAATTCATTCCTGAATAGGAATCGAACTCACGAAATTACACGATTATAATCATACTCGTGACACTGCACCACAACGGCCTAATATATAATTCAATATTTTTCTCTCTTTTATAAATAATTGATTTAGATAAGTTGTAGATAAGAAGAATCCGGATGAAAGGAATTATCTTCATAGTTTTGTTTTTACTGATTTTACAGCAGTAATGATATTTCAATATAATAAAATACTGCAGGATCGTATCGCATAAAACGGACTGCCGTAATACTAATATATATATATATATATATATATATATATATATAATATATATATATATATATATATATATATATATATATATATATATATATATATATATATATATATATATATATATATATATATATATATATATATATATATATATATATATATATATATATATATATATATATATATATATATATATATATATATATATATATATATATATATATATATATATATATATATATATATATATATATATATATATATATATATATATATATATATATATGTTTATATATATATATATATATATATATATATCTCAATTACGACTAAAAACATATTTCATACATATCTAAATATATATGTATGTATATGCACTCTATAGGTTATAGGTTCAAGCATACAAATACATTTATAGGTTCAAGCTTCATCCCTAGCGGGGAAGTCATGGTGAATGAAGGGCCAAACACTATAATATTCATTTATTATTATATCAAACAAATCCCACCTAAGTCTGTGATCACGTGAGTGTGTCATGACCACGGACTTCGACAAAGTGTTTGAAACGTGGCCCTTTCAAAAATTATGTAAATATACTCGTATAATCAAGTTACTTTGCTTTAATTAACAAACTAATTGGCGAGTGTGCTTGAAGAGTATTCAAATAATGGAGGTTTAAGTCCATATCGTTTTACCCTGGCAACAAGATAAATGTTTAAAAATCTATAAAATTTATTTGACAATTTTAGTGTGGCGTCTATAAGATCTGTTCCTTCATTCTACCTTCTAATTTATAGGAAACAGTGTGAAGCTAATTTAAAAAGCTTATGTTCTCATTTATAATGTGAAAACATTAAAATATCTACATATCATTATCGCCACATGCATTTCCGCTGAAGTCACAAACTCAACTGACGGACGATTTAACAACATCGGTAAAGAGATTGATTTGCGAGTAAATTTTAAGCTTAATAGTATTAAATGAATCAAAGGAATAAATAATTGATGTGCTCATTCCCGTATGAATGGATTGTAAAGGTTTTATTATTTTTATGGGGTAAACGGGTAAACTACGTAACTACGGTTAATTTATATAATATATTTATAAAATATTAAGTGACAAATGTTTTGCTTTTCAATATACTAAGTTACTTTAAGTATGTTCTAAATTTTCGTCTCAATTTAAATTCTTTTGCTTGACTGTCTTTAAAGATTTCTTTATCCTCCATTTTGTGTCAAGATATTGCTCTCCGTTTCTCGTTTAAATTCAAGACATTGTGTCTTGGTTGCGTGTTGGTTGTCAGAAGCATTCCCACAAAATAATATTGAGTTTATAGTAAAATATACCTTATTGCTTCAAGCAGAGAGAGAGAGAGATTTTAACGAGAAATATTTAATTTGTATATATATATATATATATATATATATATATATATATATATATATATATATATATATATATATATATATATATATATATATATATATATATATATATATATATATATATATATATATATATATATATATATATATATATATATATATATATATATATAATCTAAACTGCTGCATACTGTTGAGTCATTGTAATATAGAAATTTGAGTAAGGAGATTTATAAGCAATAAAGAACATGTGTGAATCCGAGCGTGTTACTTTAACTGCTACTATTTCAACGACGGAACTGAAATACAGCTAACTATTTCATATTAGCTAGAATATATAAATGTTTCATGTGGAATATAATTCTATAATTTATTTTTGTTTTAACTTACTTACTTATCATTACTGCATTAAAATCACTAAAAACAAAACTATGAAGACAATCCCTTTCATCCGGATTCTCCTTATCTATAACTTATCTAAATCAATTTTTTATAAAAGAGAGAAAAATATTGAATTATATACATAATCGTGCTATTTCGTGGGTTCGATTCCTATTTAGGGATGAATTAATTTTATTCGAGAAACACTAAGTTCTATCATTAAAGTTGCAACTAGAGACGACTCTTTAGCTTATAAATGTGTGTAAGTCTTAAAAAATAAATACATGTCTTATAAATACATATAAATTCGACTGATGAACTTAATCAAAACGAACTAGAATTTAAAAGCTTTCGACCTAGAATTTAAAAAGTTCTTTCACAAAAAGACTCAACTCACATTAGACTAAAAGTTGAAGTAAAATATAAAAGCATTATTAATTTCAAAAGAAAGATTTAAGATACTCTTAACTTGAATTATCTTCTGAAACGGTTCCTTACAAAGTTAAATTGTTCCGCGTTATTTTCAATAGAATATAATCCGGAATTTAAATTCTTTACAATTATCAACGATTAAAAAATGATTAAAGTACGTATCTATTACAGAAGCTAACTTTTATGTGAAACAGCACGAGACGGAATAGTAAATGAGGTAATATCCCGCACATGGCGGGGTAATCAGAGGGAACTGCAGGAACCATACGAACCTAGTGTTAAGACACTCCGTTGCTTAGTCCTTGCTGTTACCGTCCCTGCTTTCCGCCTTTTTAGCGGTTTGGCGAAACTCAACGCCGCGTTTTGCCTAGTTTCCAGAGCGACGAAAAAGGAAATAGAAAAATCCATCTTCCCCGAGTGGGAATCGAATCCACAAACCGTCGCATTGACAGGCAGACGCTTACGCCTCTGTGCCACAAAGGTCCTCTGTCTGTCTTGTCTGTCAACGATATATATGTATAAGACAATATAGTGCCAATCATTTCGACTCTTATATACTCTTCGATTTCGATTACCTTAAGCCTTCCGTGGTAACTTTATATTTTATATGAGTGTAGAGAAACTAATTAAAGGCTTTAAAATATCACGAACTGGGAGAAATACTGTCATTAATAAAATTAACTAAAATATTCTTTATTCAAAGTGCTCAGTTTAAAGTGCAAAGTGCTAGTCTCAGCTTCATAAGAAAATGACATAGACTCAACAATGCTGATAATATTTGTAATTTATATAACTTCGATTACCATCTGAAATTTATTATATCAAAAGATACGCAGAACGTGGAGTTGCCATATAAAAAACATATACTCAGATTTTGATTTATGCATTCCTACATTTTTTCAAAACAAGTTATAATGAGTTATTTCAATACTCAAACGTAACGTAATTACCAGAGTACTAATTAAGACCGCCCGCTGAAAGATTATTTCTGTGAAATTAAAAACATTGCCGAGATCTCGACCCTCAGTCAGCAGTAGACTGAGAGTAAAAAGTAAACAGGCGACTCGCCAGAGACAGGTAGATTGACTGCCTGACGAAATAAGAGAAAAACGTTTATTCATTGGCCGCTACACAAAAGTTCTTTGTGCGTTTCGGTAGAAATTAGCTTTTCTGAATGCCTTTTCAAATTGATACAGCTATGATATAAATTTTTCTTCATTTTAAATTCATATTTCTGTCGCGGTTCACTGACACCGCTTGATCGTACGTTTGATTTGCATTCAAAGAATTATTATGCACTTACGTTTACGTTTTGTATATAGCAGGATAATATAATATAATGAGAACTTAGTGCTATGACACTGCGATTTTTTTTTTTTTAGCTTCACGCTGTATCCCGCACATGGGCAGGGTAGGCAGAGGGAACTGCAGGAACCATACGAACCTAGTGTTAAGACACTGCGTTTCTCACTTAAAATGTCTTGAATGAAAAAAATCATTATTGCCAAGTAGAAATTACAATAGAAATCTGACAATATGTAAAAAAATTGTTTAACTGCAGGTTCATTTTTGACCTGATTATTGCAGTAGAATAATATTTATTTCGCCAATACAGTACTTACTGGGTAGTAAAATATCACATCTGTGTATAATCTTGTGGGTAGCTTTACAAGCGACTTAAGAACTTTGAAAAAAAATTTTTAAAATTTAAAAAATTTCGAGTTTTCGATTTGCGTAATTTCGAATATGTTGTTAGATAGTAATTTAGTAAGGATTTTATATTCTTAGATATTTTATTTATTATATATTATATTTGTGTTTCTAAGCATATAATACGTAAGAGAAATATGTTCCTTGTCTGCTAGATAAGACAAAAACATCTGGCGTCACAAGTCTCAGATAGAAATATCTGGAAGATAAGACTTGTGAAAAGTATCAGCTTTTATGTGGTAGATAATATTTATTATCAGCTAAGTATCTTGAAGTATATCAACAACTGGTGAAACAGGCATCAGTGATTTAAAGTTTATAGTCATATGAAAATATTTTTGTCAGATATATATATGTATATATAAAAGCTTAAATTTTAAATCTACAAAAAAGTAACAAATAAAATTATTTAATTATCTTAACTAATATATGAGAACATAATAATTATTAAAAAAACAATCAAAAACATTTTTTGTAAAAGTCGAAACAAAAAGTAAGTTAGATAAACCAAATTACGCCCGAGTCATATGAAATGACAGAAAAAGGTTGTTAATTACGAAACATGCCATTACCTTAGAGCTCATCCACATCACTGTCACTGTAATTATATTTACATACATTTTAATGAATATTGATAATATGTAGCATTTCTGGACATATTTAATTAATTATACCGACGTTACTTCTGAATGCTTTAATTTAGTTCAATGCGCCCTCAGCCGCCACTCACTGCCGGAAAATAAGTAGCGTAATTCAACACTGTTAATATTTATATAATAAAATAAGGTTTTAATTTACAAAAAGATACTTTTTGTTGTTCTATGTCAGTTTTTTTATAGCTTCACGCTTTATCCTGCTTATTTACAGCGACGTAGGCAGAGAAACAGGAACCGTGGCAACCTAATGTTAGGACACTCCGATCTCCGCTTTCTACCTATTCGAGGCATTGTGTGAAGAGTAGCGGAACCCAACGCCACGTTTTACGTAGTTGCGAGAGCGGAGAAAATGGAAATGAAATAATCCATCTTCCCCGAATGGGAATTGAACCCACAAACCGTCGCGTTTACAAGCAGACACGCCCCAACAGCTGTCGTTATCATTTATCACAAATTCAAATATAGAAAATTGAATTTATGATAAGTAACTTAGTTGCTTGTACTAACTTGTCTCAGCGTATAAGCTTGTATGTAATATAATCGTTTGACATAATATATGTAATTTTAGTCATAGAGATAATATGTACTATGGCAGAGTAGAATATGTACTCTACACTATAAGTAAGCAAGTAGAAACTATTACCTGATAACTAAATAAGTCAAGCATAGTCTCTCCATACACTCTTTCTCCCTAAATAAGAATCACTGCTTAGTAATGGTAGTATTAAAAGCCATACATAGAATGTTATATATTTTTTAAATAATAAAAATATAATGTCAAAAAAGAACATTGTGCTAAGTGGAAACACTATTTCACGTTGTAATAAAACATATCCAACAGTCATTTCAAATGTTCACTCGTGCTTTAGACGGCTCCATTTGCTGGACGCCCCCACGATTATTAAACATAATATTTTATTTCGATTTTCTTTACTTAGCACGGGTACGATAACTTTATACATTAATAAAATTTAAAAATTGTAATAAAACACAGAGAAAAAAGGGATTCTAAGTACTTGTCATTTTGTTTTACGAAAAATGCGTGAAATTTCTTTAATTTTGGGCCAAATGCGGACCATTCAAATATCAGTAAAAATTTAGTTACATATCTAGATTTTGCTAGAGATATTTAATCTCCTTTTCTCCATTCAACATGATATGAACCATGTGTCATATAAATGTAAGTTCGACGATTATTTAAAAAAAAACATTCTCTCTCGACAAACGATTGTTCTTTGTAATGGTCTTTGGGAAATTTGTAAAAATCTCCCTACAGAGATGCTAACAACAAAATAAGTTGTACAAAGCACATAGGAATTTCAACAGCAGCGTAATGAAGAACGCATGGCTCAGTGGTGCGAGCGCTTGCACAGTTCGCAAGAGGACGCGGGTTTGAGTTGCGCTGCGTTTAAATCTTTATATGTTATTCTTTAAGTATTTTTTCTATCCTCAGTGTTGATGAACACCTTAAAAATCATAAAAATATTATGGCGTTGTCTGTCGGTTACTTACAAAATATTGCGAAAGAAGGGGGTTCCAAGAACGCGGTACGTGATGTTCTTTTTTAATAATTAAATAATTAATACATAATATTATAAAATCCATTTGACAGGGTACGGGTTAGTCTCTAGTTTTATAATATATTTCAATAAATATAAATATTTCATTTCTGGTTTGTCCGAATATTTTTTGTTTGTTGGTATTAATCTGTTGGCAGTAAATGTAAAAGGATTATTTAATATCAAATTAACGAAAAATTACCTTTTACGCAGTGATAATGAAATTACCAACATATTGGCGTATTTTATAATTTATATATTATTATATTAAATCTGTTTCATTAAAACATTTAAATCGCGCTAGTTTGCAATATTTCAAATGAGTAACGTGAAGCGAGCTACTAGTAGTAGTAGATGCAATCAATCTCTATTAAACTCTTCGTTAAGGATGTAGTCGCACGGAAATTCGTAGTTCAAATTTATATATATATATATATATATATATATATATATATATATATATATATATATATATATATATATATATATATATATATATATATATATATATATATATATATATATATATATATATATATATATATATATATATAATATAATAATAATAAGCCTTTTTATTTCCTTAACTTCAGTAGTCAATTTGAGACTGTTGAAATGGCGGACGTCCGTTAGTCTCATGCAATAGCCCAGTACCCAGTCCATCCAAACTCCATTCCATAGTAACAATTTAGTTTTTCATATCCTCCATAGCTTCTACGCATTATTCGGCGACCATCTCTGGGCAATTACCTATGGTTACTCAGAGATGGATCCCGGGTGATGCGTCACAGTAAAATCTTTTGTATTCTCTAAGGGGCCTCTACGTGTTGGATCTGTGTCCCCACGCAAGCCTTCCAAAGGACCGGGTTCGTTTAAAGAACTCGAGAATTACTAAGAGAAACATAATAATAATAAGCCTTTTTGTTTCCTTAACTTCAGTACAATGTTTACAAATATTATGCTATATTTAAATTTCACAAATAAAAGAAGTGAAAAAAAAAAACGAGAGAAAAAAAAAAAGAGAGAAAAAAAGTTAAGGCCCCTAATGGGTATAGGCCTCCTCCAACAGCTTCCAGGTTGTCCTTTCTTTTGCCTTCTCTGTCCAGTCCGATCCAGCAATTTGTTTAATTTCATCTACCCAGCGTTCTCTGGGACGTCCTCTGGGTCTCTTGCCACTTGGTCCTGTCCAATTAGTAACCTTTTGTGTCCATCTCCCATCAGTCAGTCTTGCCACGTACCCAGCCCACTTCCATTTTAATCGTTTCATATGTTGAAGAGCATCTAAAACGTTGGTTTTTTTGCGTATATTTTCTGATTTTTGTTTGTCTTTTAGCTTAATGTTGAGCATACTCCTTTCCATGGCACGCTGGGTCTTCTGGATTTTATCCCTTGTATTTTTGTTATATATCCATATTTGTGATCCATATGATAGGCAGGGGAGCAAACATCCATCCATAACTTTCTTTTTTAGTGTTAAGGATAATTTTGATTTTAAGATTTCTCTTAGATTCCAGAACTTACTCCAGGTTATGTTAATTCTTCGATCTAATTCGTCTTTGTTTCTAGATTTGTTAAATGAAATGCATTTTCCTAAGTAAATGTAGCTGCCTACATATTCCAAGCTTTGTGCGTTGTCGACTTTATCTGGGTTTGAAGTGAGTTGGTCATTATTTTTGTTTTTGATGTATTTATTTGTAATCCTATACTGTTGCTTATTTCGCATAGCTGTGATATCATTTCTTGCAGTTGTTTACCTGATGTAGAGAAGAGGACTATGTCGTCGGCGAATCTAAGATTGCTTAGAGTTTTTCCATAGACGCAGATACCTTTTTGCTCCCATTGTAGATCTTTCATTATATGTTGAAGAACGGATATAAAAATCGTAGATGATAGCGGGTCTCCCTGTTTCACGCCTCTACATATTTTTATTTTTGGCCCTGTTCTATCGAGCTTCACGCGACTTGTACTTTTGCTATAGATATCTTTTAGAATGTTTATATAAGTTTTGGATGTCCCTTGGTTTTCTAATGCTGGCCACAGGCTGTCGTGGTATATGGAGTCGAAAGCTTTTGCGTAATCTATAAAAGCTAGGTATAAAGGTTGCTGGCGTTCCTGGTGTTTCTCGATAATTTGTTCTAAAGTATGGATATGATCGATTGTACAAAAAACCTTTTCGAAAACCTGCCTGTTCTATAGGTTGGTGTGTTTCTATCTCTGACTCTATTCTTTTGTTCAAGCAGGCCGCAAATAATTTGTATATAGTAGGGAGTAGACTGATAGGGCGGTAGTTGTTCATATCTGATGGATCTCCCTTTTTATATAGCAATATTATCCTCGACTCTGTCCATTTCGCTGGAACTTTTTGTTCTACTAGAATCTTATTAAAAAGATTTGTGAGAGTACTAGCCAGTATGTATTTTCCTAGTTTTAGTGCTTCGTTCGGTATATTGTCATGTCCGGGGCTTTTATCTTGTTTAAGTCTGTCTATTTGTTTTATTATTTCGGGTTCTTCGAAAGATTTTACAATTGATGTCGTCGTTGTATTGTCTAGTTGGTATAGGTGTTCGTTGTTATTTGAATTAAAGTTTTTATAGCTGTACAGATCTTTGTAGTATTCTGTAGCAGTCTCGACGATGTCCGTCCGAGTTTGTATGTGTTTTACAGATTTTTTTGATGTTAGGTTTGGAATCCATTTTTTACTGGAGTTTAGTTGATTAAAGGCTTTTTTTTGACTTCCGGTTTTTAGTAAGTTTGTTTCGATTATCCGCATTCTGTAGTTTTCGTAGTCTTTTTTTAATCCCTTGTCTGTTTTCTTAAATAAGTTACTAAGTTCTTGTTTTTCTTCTCTGCTTTTTGGGTGTTTACGCTGTAGCTTTATTCGTTTATCTATTAAGTCTTTTGTTTCTGGAGATATAATATTCTTTTTTTCTTCTTTATAGGTTATGTTCTTCATACTTTCTGTGACAGCTAATTCTATTTTATTGTATAAGGACTCTGTGTCGTCATTGGTAAACTCGGTTATATTTTGTATTTTGTTTGTTAAAGTGTTTAAGAATGCATTTATATTTTCTTTCCCTTGTAGTATGTTTGGATGTTTTCCAAACTTTGCTCGGTTGCTTTATATATATATATATATATATATATATATATATATATATATATATATATATATATATATATATATATATATATATATATATATATATATATATATATATATATATATATATATATATATATATATATGTATATATATATATATATATATATATATATATATATATATATATATATATATATATATATATACATATATATATATATATATATATATATATATATATATATATATATATATATATATATATATATATATATATATATATATATATATATATATATATATATATATATATATATATATATATATATATATATATATATATATATATATATAACCTTATTGTTCTTTACATTTTGAAATATTATAATATTAGTGTAATGCAAGCCGTATGTAGCCGTACGTTGTAAAAGTGAAGATCTAAAAACCTAAATTTATATTTTTTTTTAGCCGACATCGAATTCGAAATCAACATGCTTTGTACCACTAAGCTACAGATTAATATGCTTAAAAAATTACACTATTATTAGACTACTATGTAATGTTTTAAAAACGTACGCACACATCTGAGTTAAACTCAATTTAAGCCTAATGGACTATTTAGTATTCTATATCCTAATTTATTTACTAACAATAAAGCTATTTAACAACAAACTTTCAAACACAAATCCCCTATTTACATTAAACGAGCTTTAAGCTCGGCGACCTCAAAAGCTCAGCATACTCTAGACTAGAAAACTTCTAATATCACATCAACATGCCCAAGGGAAATAAAATCAGGCGAAAATAAATTGAACAAGAGCGCTTGCTTTGAAATAGTGGAAAGCCATTTACTCCATTCGCTCAAAGACTTAAGTTTTGTAGTACTTCAATTAGGCAGATTGTTAAAAGTTCCTAGCTAGCTTAGAACTAGGTGACTTCCCGTGTCTTACTATTATTGAAGGAAGAACAAAGAAGGCTTTGTGACAATTCTGTCTGCTGATAAATCAGAATATTTTATATAAAATTTAGATATTTTTATACACATAAATAAATAGTTTTAAAATTGTATAAGAGGCCTTACAATGATGTCAATAATTGACAAAAAACGGCTATATTTATTTAGTTTTAGTTTAAATGAAGCAATGTAGGCAAAGCGAACCGCAGGAACATTGCAATGTAAGTAGTAGTAATGTAGTCTTGAGACACTTACTCCACTTATCGCCTTTCTCAAATAATAAGTTTTTCTTAAAAGACACTTATCGTTATAAAATAATTTGTGAAATTTTAAAATCAGTCACATAAGTCAAAGTCAGTTTACATATAAGCCGTAACAATTAAGCATATTCATTTAAAATAATTATTATATATTAAATATACAGACAGCCAAATGTAACTATATATATATATATATATATATATATATATATATATATATATATATATATATATATATATATATATATATATATATATATATATATATATATATATATATATATATATATATATATATATATATATATATATATATATATATATATATATATATATATATATATATTAGCGGGGTAGTCAGAGAGAACGGAGCGCCAATTTCTGCGGTCCCTGCATACCTCTTTCCATTCGTCCGCTATCATTAACCTCTTCATAGAACCACCTAATTTTACTAAACGAAACTAAAGTATATTGTACTATAAGGCTGATGCATCAACACCAATCTCTAAGTAAGGTACAGCAACGTCCATCAAAGTAAGGAGTTGATAATTCAACTTGCAACAGTGGCACGGCTGCTAATTGAGATCGGCGTGACTGATGGCTGGCATTGTGGTGAAGGTAACGGTTAGATGTATTGCTTGTATTTAGATAGTAAAGTGGTTTGACGTGGCCTGCTTGTGGCTGTATGATGGATGGTTTTAGTTAGATTTTCTATTTTTTTAATGTCTTCACGCTCAATCCCGCACATGGCAGGGTGGGTAGAGGAAACTGCAGGAACCTAGTGTTAAGACACTACGTTGCTTAGTCCCTGCTTTCTCCGTCCCCGTTTTCCGCCTTTTTCGAGGCATTGCGTGTTGAGTGGCGGAACTCAACGCTGCGCTCTCCCTATTTCCAGAGCGAGGAAAATGGAAATAGAAAAAAATATCTTCCCTGAGTGGGACTTGAACCCATAAACCGTCGCGTTTACAAGTAGACGCTACGCCTCTGCGCCACGATGGTTCTCGATAAGAATTGAACCCGCTACTATCATGTTTAAAGCCGGAGTCACTCAATCAGCCATCCCATCATGTAGTGATGGCTTCAATACACATTTACAGGTAAAATTATACTTTGAACTGCGAATTTCCGTGCGCCTACAGCCTTAACCGAAAGGTTTAATAGAGATTGATTGGTGCAAATTGATTGCAGCTAGTAGCCCGCTTCAAGTTATGCATTTGAAATACAGAAAACTGGCGCGATTTAAATGGTTTACTGAAACTCATGTAATATAATAATATAGGAATTATAAAATCGCGACTGGCGATACGACTTAATGTTTTTGATTTAATTGTCATTTGGTAAAGGGTAATTTTTATTTATCTTGTACTCAAAATATCCATTTAAGAAACAGCGTATTGAAATTAAAAAGTAATTATATACAAATTAGAAATTACGACAAAGAACAATTACGAAATATAAAAGAAAAGTATTTTTTAATTATTTATCAAAATTAAAACCTATTATAAAGAATTAGAGATGCACACGTATTACAGTGAAATCAGTGAATGAACACGCAACGATTGCCCTCTCTCTATTCATCTACCCTTAGGGTTACAATTTTTGTTAAAAATTTTCACGAAACCCATTCCATTAAAAAAAATACTAAATACTAAATTTGAAACTGTATAAAAATAATTGTGGTCTAAAATAAAAAGATAAAAGTGCTTATAAAGAACCTATTTATTTTTCCTTAATAAATATATAAGACAAGACCACCAAGTGAAGATAGAAGAAATAAACCAACAGCGTAAAGTACCTGTACTACATTCATGTAATGTATAAATAAAATACATATATTTACATACTGGAGACCCGATTGCGACTTCACCCGCTTAATTAAACAGATTCCTGACCTTCAATACTTTTGGTGTTGAACTGACGTATATAGTTGCGGAGACTTGAGATCTGTCCACTGAGTTGCCCCGCTGGCAAACTGTCACGTCACCAGAAAGAAAATCAGAGACCTTTTTCGTTTTTCTGCTGGATTCCAAAGAATTTAGATCCAGTCGTTAAGATGTTTTTTTTTGTTGCTACAATCTCCACATCTGCGTATGCACGTAAAACGTTCTTGGCTAAATCACCACACTCTGCAGATTAGCGACCAAAACGAACACAGTCGTGATACCAAAGGTAACTCTCTAATATATATATATATATATATATATATATATATATATATATATATATATATATATATATATATATATATATATATATATATATATATATATATATATATATATATATATATATATATATATATATATATATATATATATATATAAAGTAAGGAATATATGAATATAAGTCTAACACTTTCAAGAAACCTTCGTTTATAAACAATTATATATTTTTCCTCCACGATCTTTTATAAAAGCTCCTTATATGAATACTTAACTCAACAAAGAAGCTCTTAAGCTTATTTAAATGTATTATATGCACTAACTTTATATCAAAGCAACGTACACAGTCGGTGTGTCTTGGAACCGTGTTAGATAAATTGTTTACAACAACCCAGTTATATTATATATAATGTAACCAATTTTCTTTTAACAATTTTTATTTAGCATATTGATTTCCCTTTTAGTAGAAATTTTGGAATTAATTAAATAAAAAATACCTTTACATAAGTAAATAAGTTAATTCGTCTACTAAATTAAACAAAATAGCTCACATTCACCCGTCAAGAGTCGACGTGATTGTTTCAAAGGCACTAGGATGAGGTAAGCTTACGTTATAGTAATTTATCGTTCTCCAGCTCTAACCGGTTCGTTGCATGACAAAAGTACTATGTGATGATATCAGCAGATTGCATTACTGTTTTAATGAGATACGCCCAACGGATGTGAGACCCACCTCGATATCAGTTAGTTAAAATGAATTTAAAGTTTTGTATAATTTTAATACAAAATATATAATATATTTTGTATTTCATAATCTATGAAATTCTAAAACAAATATTCAAATAAAGAAACAAAAACAATTAAAACAAAGCTCACTAAGTACTAGAAATAAAAGCTTTCCACTAATAAAATTACTAATGAAGCTTTTCCTTAGTCCATAAAAACTAAGATTTCTTTTGAGAAAAAAAGCGATTTTTGTAATTGGTCGTTTAACGCTAGATAATTAAGGGATAAGACCGACGGACCTCGGATAAGCGGGTAAATTGTATCATTCGATAGAAGCTTAATTGTGTAGACAATACTTTGAATTTGAACACTGAACGCTTTAAATAGATTTATATTTTGTTTAATTTACCCACAACGAAATGTAAACGGTATATGCGTTTGAAGTAAGAAGATGTATATGTGTGTGTGTGTGTGTGTGTGTGTGTGTGTGTGTGTGTGTGTGTGTGTGTGTGTATGTATATGTGCGAATGTGTGCGTGTGTATGTGTCACACACACGTGTGTGTGTTGCAACATATATATAAAATTCTAGTCTGTCTTAAATGCGGTTTTCAGTGATGAATTTTGAATTGATTTGTGCGTAATCTTATACTAACAACACACTAGGGGCGTTGTATCAAGTATTTGTTGTGTTAACTGTATATTTTAACCACCTTGGGTTATAATAATGCTTTATTTAGTTTTTTATTATTCCTCTTTCTTTAGTTTAGAGCTGAATTGCGTAGAATATTGAAATATTCATACATTTTCTCAGTAAAAGACACTCCATAGTTTAATTTAAGCTCTATTTTCACAAAAAATCCACATGTAGGAATGGAATCGACGACCGTCGTATAAGAGTTTTACATTTATTTTTTTTATTAATATATATATTTTTACAGCTTTATTTCATATTTGTGTAATAATTCATAGAAATATTATTTGCGATGCATATACTGTATTTGTTTGCGTTATTGAAGCACTCTTTTTTAATTCCCTATCATTTAGGAGGCGTTACTTGCTGAGTTGTAGTACTTCAACGCGGCAGATTGTTAAGCGAACCGAGAAATTAATATTATAAATATAAATATGCCTCGAAGTGGCAATCCAATTCACAGTATCGTGTAAAATAGTGAATCTATATATTTTGTTTTACATTTATTTTATAAAATCATCTTCATGATTTTTTACATATAACAAGGTAAGCAGACCTAAGACTTTTCTTCATCTGTTTGTCTAATTTTTGCAATATTACGTACGGAATTTAACATCGCGCGACATTGCCTTATAATCAGATAAAAAAAAACACAAATATTTTAATATTTCTTTTTAGCTTCACTCTTTAATAGTTCATTTTTTTTAAATCTTCATTCTTTAAGGCGCATGGCAGGGTAGGCAGAGGGAACTGAAGGAACAATGGGAACCTAGTGTTAAGATACTCCGTTACTCGTCCCTGTTTTCCCTCTTTTTAGAGTCATTGCGTGTTGAGTGGTGGAACTCAACGCCAAACTTTTCCTAGTTGCCAGAGCGAAAAAAATAGAGAAAGAAAAATTCATCTTCCTCGAATGGGAATCGAACCCACAAACCGTCACGTTTATAGGTAGACACTATGCCTCTGTCTCTTTCGATCTTTTCAAGTGGTAATTGAACATACTATGAACCATTACTAGTTCGCTAACATTCAGACGCTGTATCATGTTGGCTTCACAAGTTTGATATTTGTTATTAAAATTTTATTCAATACTACACATAGTTCTATTGCACTTATTAATTAAACGTATTTTACTCACAACTAAGTTTTAATTTAGATATAAATAATAAAATTACCATCTATTAAATACTTCAAATTCATTTAAGAGAATAGTACTAATAGTTTCTCGTGCAATTAACTAAATATGAAGCTAAAAGGTTATTAAAGCATTTTATATTTTAGTATCGTTTAATTTCTACATTCATGCTTTTTCTACTATATTTTTTTATTTAGCTTTAACTTGTAGGCAGAGGGAGTAGACTCGAGGAATTAAGTGTTAAGACATTTCCTTTCCCACTGTTCGCCTTACGAGGTATTGTGTGCTTAGTGAGAATGAAGAAAATGTACATATTTCATCCTACCCGAGTGAGAATCGAACCTACAAACCGTCACATCTACAAGCACAAGATGTGGACTGCGCCACGACGTTACCAAAAAAATATTATTTATTTAATCCACCTAAATTTTAGACCCATTGTTTTAATAGCGGAGTAAGAGTTTTTTATCTGACAGAAGAATTTAAAACATTTTTCAATTTTAACTCCTTTACAATAAAATAATGTCTACGTGCATAATGTTACGTAATTAATAACTTAAGATATCGTAAAATAGCAAAAAATAGGTATATAAATTTTTATAAAGTTCAAAAAAAAGGTATTAATGTTAAATAATAATTTAATCCAATCCGAAAAATGGAGAAATGAGGGTTTCACTCGGTTCTATTTATTATTGTAAGAGAATGTGTATTTTTAAACTAAAACTTTACTAAAAGTAAAACTATAACCAAACCTAAGCTTAGATTATGACACAATGACCGCTACAGCTACTGACTAGGTCACATTGTGAACTTAATACAATTATTAAAATTGTATTAAATTCAGTATAAGCAATTTAAAATTTACTTTCGTGCATATTTTAGTCCACAAAATTTATTACAAATTTCAAAGCATACATGCTTCTTGTATTTAAAAAGAAGCCTTAAAGAAATCGGAATGTAGGTCAAACATATAGCTTGAAACGTAGAGCTTGATACCTTAATAAATTGTATAAGCGATTGCTCCTTAATTTTCGATTACATGTGCCAGCTTTTTATGTTCAACTGGCAAAGTGCCGAATCGATAGAATTCTTGAAATTCATTTTGATTCCATCGGATAATAGGTTTTAGTTCAAAGAGATATATAGTATTTTCAAAGTTCGCAGAAATCTAATTTAATGTATTGGTTTGGAATGTTTACATAATTCGAATAAGAATTTCTATTTCCATTGTTAATGTAATGAGATCTTAGTGGTGCAGTGGCACAGAGTTTAATTGTGAACGTATGTTATAGGTTCAATTCCGACTTGAAGCAATTTTTTCTTCGCTTTGTTAATAAGGCAACGAGCAGCATTTTGTCCCACCCTTTAATAATGACATGCAAGGCGGAAAACAAGATACGGATTGTTTTAAAACTAGTTTCCTTCTGCCTACTATGCTATAGATAGAATACATCGTAAAGCAAAAAAAACATTTGCGTTTTCAATATTATTTACCGAGACGCAAATGGCTTCAACTGACATCTTGTCATAACAAGACAAACACACTCATAAGTGTGAATACTAACTGTTTGGAAATTTGTCGAGAAGTGTAATTTTAATATTTTGATTGATTAATTTCACTAATTATATTATCATAAAGTTTTAAGACAAATGTACCGCAGACGTCCGTTACTTATATGATGCTTTTCACTTTATATAATTAGAAACATTTTACTTTTCACATTGATACAGATATTACTAATATATTAGTCTATATACAAAAACGTAACAACAGACGTACAAAAGTAACGGTTGTACGTACAATCGAATTAGGAGGCGGAATTACCTTTTGGTAAGACAGGACGTGGCAAAAAACTGAATTTATAACCATTAAATTTTCCCTGCTTGCTTTATATACAGAATAAAACAAAGATATTCATCATATTGTGTAAAATATATTTAAATTAAAAATATAACAAAATATTTCTTAACTATTGTCGTTTAATCTGAATAAGTACAAGCTAAAGCAATAATCAAGCAAAGTGAATTCTCACGGCATGTATACAAATTGAAACAAGTGTCTAGATTCAGTCTACTTAATGAGCTCGACCTATGGAGGCTTTGAGAGAGCACTTTACTTTGTAAAAGTGATATTTGCATCCACGCGGTCGTTGTAGAACCGAGGTTTTTAGAATTCTGTAATGTAATTTTTTGTACGCTCATACGTTTTTTATTTATGTATTTTCGTATGTATTTTTAATTGCAGCGGTACAGCATCTGACTGTAAAAAGGACTGTTATAAGTTCAAATCCCAGTAGGGTATAAAACTATCTTTAATTTTTTTAATCTCGTATTTAAACAATGTACTGTTTTGAATTCCGCCACTCAACACGTAATGTCTCAAAAAAGTCCTAGAAATTGGTAACTTTGGGTTCATTTATCTACTCTACTAATATGCGAAGTAATATTCACAATACCTGCTAATGTTCATTTATTATCTGCTTTACGTCTTTGTCGAGGCACTGTGCCCTAAGTGGCGGAACTCAACGCCGCGCTTTGCCTAGTTGCTAGAGTGAAGAAAATGAAAACGGAAACACCATTTTCTCCGAGTGGGAATCAAACTCACAGGCCGGTGCATTTAAAGGCAGATGCTACGCCTCTGCGCCACACCGGTCTTCTATGTTTTTTTTTTTTTAAAAATGTATAGAATGGTCAATATATTGAGAAAGTTTCAAATAGAGTAAGGTATATTCTAACATCGTATCACGACTGTGGATTACTAATCTATATATATATATATATATATATATATATATATATATATATATATATATATATATATATATATATATATATATATATATATATATATATATATATATATATATATATATATATATATATATATATATATATATATATATATATATATATATATATATATATATATATATATATATATATATATATATATATATATATATATATATATATATATATATATATACATATATATATATATATATATATATATATATATATATATATATATATATATATATATATACATATACATATATATATATATATATATATATATATATATATATATATATATATATATATATATATATATATATATATATATATATATATATATATATATATATATATATATATATATATATATATATATATATATATATAAGTAAGTATTTATATATATTCATATGTTTACTTATAGAAAAATGTTTAAAATACATTTAATTATATATGGTTTATTTATTATTATATTGTTGAAAACTAATATATATATATATATATATATATATATATATATATATATATATATATATATATATATATATATATATATATATATATATATATATATATATATATATATATATATATATATATATATATATATATATATATATATATATATATATATATATATATATATATATATATATATATATATACATATACATATATATATATATATATATATATATATATATATATATATATATATATATATATATATATATATATATATATATATATATATATATATATATATATATATATATATATATATATATATATATATAAGTAAGTATTTATATATATTCATATGTTTACTTATAGAAAAATGTTTAAAATACATTTAATTATATATGGTTTATTTATTATTATATTGTTGAAAACGCTTTTAACGATTTGTTGTATATATTTGAAATGCTATTGAATAATTAAAATTAATTAATATACTCAAAATGCTTCTATTTCATCAAAACGTAATACGCAGTTTAGTGCGGCAAATATGTTAATAGTTATAATGCTGTAAATTCACATTTATTAAATTCAAAAGCAGGTTGTGTAGAGTGGTTTGACACTTCGTTCTTCAGTAACATTTGAAATATTCCAAGAGGCGCGGGTTCAAACCTGCTGCATTATTTTAAATTAACATGGAATATTACTTACACCTTCGTGGCGCAGAGGCACAGTGTTTGCCCTTTAGCCCGATGGTTTTCGGGGTTCGAAGATGGATTTTGGGTGGATTTTGTTTGAAGATGGAGTCAGTGCGAAGAAAATGAAAATGACATTTTCTTCGCTCTGGCACTTGGCACAGTGCGGCGTTGAGTTCCGCCACTCATCACGCAATACCTCAAAACGGCGGAGAGTAGGAAAAGGAATATCTTAATACTAAATTTCTAAGGTCCCTACGGTTTCCTCTGCCTACCCTGCTATGTGCAGGATAAAGTGTGAAGCTAAAGGAATAATACTTACTAAGAATATCACAAAATATTTACTGTTCCTACTCCGGCGTGAAAAAACGAAATTGAATTGAATTATCATAAAAAAATGACAAAGAAAACAAATATGATGTTTCGAGGCGTCAGGTTGTTACGCCGTACACAAGAAGAAGGAATGATTTATGTCATCTTCGCGGGTCTGCGAGCTAATTATAAATAATGGATGAGATGGATGGGAGTGAATCATTATTTAATTACACTAGAGTTGATCAAAATTTGATGTGGTACTTGAATATTTTTGATATTTTTTTTTACTTTAAATGGTTGTTAATTTTTTTAGGACCCGTCTTAGCATGGAGGTGTAGAGTCTGCCTGAAACGTGACCTTTTTTTCTTTGGTCTGGCAATTGGATAAGCGTGGCGATGAGTTCCGCAATGCCTCGAAAGGTGGAAAGTGGGAGCCGATTTCTACGGTGCTTGCGGTTCCCTCTTAATGCCTGATGCGAGCGAAATAAGGCGTGAAGCCTTAAAAATAAATGATTTTCTAGTATTTTCTTGCAAGTACCAGGCGCTATTTTGGGGTAAAGTCATAGAGTGATCTGTAGTTTACTTTCAGGATAATTTATATTGGAGACATATGACTGTAAGCCTGATTTCCACTAAGATGGTTTTTTTTTACTTTAAAGCTGGTGACTAAGCGAAATTATATTACTTTGGAAATCGTAAAATAAGGTATAGTCTATAAGATTCCTTATGCTAATATCAAAACTCAATATTAAAAGCATATCAGTGACTAATTTCCAATTCCTTACTTTAAAAAATCTCATAATTATTTCCAAATTACACATTTAAATTGAATTTTGAACCTAGTACTCAATATATACGTGATTCAATACATAAATTCACAACTGTGCCATAGGATCTTTCAAAGCAAATTTGCTAACACAGCTTTAAAATAAGAGAAGACGAAAGCGGAAATAGCATCTCGCTGATTGCGTTGGGAGCGCCTGAAGTGATTGTTATATTGTTTATCTTGTTATAACTATATGTTATTTGTAGTTACAAAGCATATTTGAAACTTAATCTTATATTACTAAAATTTAAATTAATTAAAAAAAATATAATTACTTACATTTACCTAGAAAGATGCTAACAAATAAATTGTAAGACCGATATAGCTTGATAAGAACCTATGAGGTCACCTCAGAGGTCAGAGCGCATGGACGGTTTCTAAAGAGCACGGGTTCTAATACGTATGTTTAATTACCTGTACGTTCATGATAAATTATTTATTACTAATTTACTAATATACCGTTATTGTCCAATTAAGAATAATTATTATTTGCACCACGCCTCGCAATATGATGTTTTCATTTTTCTATTTGGTTGCCTGGAAGAGATCACTTAAAGTGATAAGGCCGCCTTTAAACATTTTGTTGTATTTGAAATGTTTCGTCATATTCCAAATTTGATGTGAAATAAAGTTTATTTTATTATTATTATTACGTTCATTTAATAAGTTTTCCTAAAAATAAAACCATTAAATATCTTTCTTAGTATAACCAGATGTACAATATAATAAACATTTTAATATTTATATTTCATAAAAAAAATATAATTGACATAAATAAACACCAGTTTTTTTAATATATCCTTCGCCTAAAATATTACAAGCATATAAGTATGTCAACGTAGTTGATGATGTGCAATAGTACAGGCACAGTGACTGAATATGATGGATGAAGGTTCGATCTTTATTAGGGGTAGTGAGTTATTTCTACTTCTTCACACTTGTAAAAAGAATTATGTCCAATTTGGAAGTGCTTTAATACTATGTTCTCTCTCCCTATTAAATCTAAACAGACGCTGGAATAGATTTCCAGAGGAATAGCTACTCTTCCTGCAACTATGCCATGAAAAACGTTTCTTTTTCATTAAAATTTTATGTATGTTGTAAACTCTTTATAACTATAACTATTTTATAAATATTGAAATAGCACCATTTTGTTTTACAATATGCGAGAATATACGAAAAATATAGTAATATATGTAAATCAAGATTATTTCAACTCTCAGTTTTTAAATGTTAAAAAAAATATTAATATATGAGAAAAATTGCTTAATCTTCCTAACTCCATGTAAATTTGTTCGCTCGGATCCGTCCCCATTTGTCAACTGCGTAATGTGAACGAAATACGTGTTTTAAATAAAGTTGATATGCTCTAAACAAATTTTGAACCGGTGAGTAGATGCATAATATATTATCATTTTGAAGTAACTTTTAAGAGAGGTAAGGGGAGACCTCGGTTGACTTTCGAAAACACAGTATGAAAGATACTGGAGGAAGATCACGTAAAAAGCATGAGGACTCCCCGGAGAGTATGCATGAAGAGGTTAATGACAGTGGACAAGGCGAAAGAGATATACAGAGACCGCAGCGTTGGCGCTCCGTTCTCTCTGACTACCCCGCTAGTGATAGATCGTGAAGTTAAGTGAGTAAGTAAGTAAGTAACTTTGGCACAATTGAACTATATAAATGTATATGTGTGGGCTTAAATCCCATTAGTGAGATTACTTCTCCTTCATCCTGTATCCCACACTAGATTCCCGGAGAGATTTATCTCTGCCTACACTGCCATGTGCTTAGGCAGAGGGAAATTAGTTATAAAACACTCCGTTCCCTAATTCCTACCTAATTTTTGCATTCATAGCGTTTTAAATGGCGAAACTTAACACCGCATTCTATCTTGTTTTCATGTTGAGGAAATAATAATAAATTGTGTGACGCAGAGCTACTACGGACAAACGATTTTAAGTTTTTTATTTACTTACTCCACCGTTTAATATAATTTACTTACTTTATACAGCATTTCCTACCCTTTAGTTACGGAAACCTACCTAGCCTACCTACCTACCTCAAATTCAATTTTTATATTAAAAAATAACTTTTTAGTATTTTGCCGGCCCTCCTTAAAAAAGATGGCTACTAAGCCATAAGATCGCCTTTAAACGCCTTGGAACGCCAAACACCCCGCCTGGCATTGCTCCTATATGGACAGCACCGGGAGGAAGCTATTTGAGGACGCCGAAAGGCACGGATACGTGGTGGAGGGGCCTGACGAACCCACCCACCACGCCGTGAGGGCCTCCCACTCCGCAACCACGATTGACCTCATCGTGCACAAGGGGTTGGAGGCTCATTCGGTGTTCCTCGAGACAGCGGAAGTACTGCCCGACTCATTTGGTTCCGACCACCTCCCCGTACTCTTCTCGATACGGGGATCGCCAACAGTCCTAGGGCTCCCTCCACGCAAGGGTAGGATCTGTTGGCCCAAATTCGAGTCTCTCATTGTCCAGCGCACCCGGCCACGAGAAGAGCCGCTCGATGATCCGCCCAGTATCGACAGACTCGAGGCGTCGATCACGACGGCTATTAAATCCGCCCTACAGGATGCCACTGCACCGACCAGCCCCCTCAGACTTCCCCCAACCCCATGGCATATTGCTGACCTCATTGCGCGTAAGAGGAAGACGCGCAGTGAGTGGCAACAGACCCGCGAGCCAGCCACCAAAACGAAACTAAACGACTTGGTGAAGCGAATTCGCGCAGCGCTCGCGGCGTCCCAAGCCGAAGGTTGGGAAGAGAGGATCAGAGACGCCACCGAGGACGACGCGTCCCTTACAAAGCTGTGCCGGCAGCTGACAAAGAAGCCGCCCCCCATCCGACCCCTATTCCATTCAGACGGCTCGTTGCGCTACGACTCTCAAGGAAGAGCCGACATACTGGCAGACCACCTTGAGAGTCAGTTTGCGCCCATCCCCAGCCTGCGACCGGAGTCCCACACGCAGCTGGAAGAAGCGGTCGTCTCGCTCCTGCGGGACCCCCCTATTCCGACTCCCCCTCCGCCCTTCTTCTCCCCGTCGAGCGTGAAGAGGGCAATCGCGAAGCTCAAGCCACGGAAAGCTCCGGGGATAGATGGCGTGTCCAACATGGTGTTGCGGCACCTCCCCATGCGGACCATAGCAGCACTCACCAGGCTTTCAACGCCATCCTGAGGTTGGGACATTTCCCTCAGGCGTGGAAGGAAGGCCTGGTGGTGATGCTGCCGAAGCCAGGGAAGGACCGGAGGAGACCCGACGGGTACCGACCAATCACACTGCTGAGCGCCACGTCCAAACTGTTCGAGAGGTTACTGCTCCCTCTCCTGGAGGCGCATTTCCAACCGCACCCCGAACAGTTTGGATTCCGCAGTGGTCACTCGACCACTCTGCAGCTCGCACGAGTGCTCCACTTCGCAGCGGCCGCCGCGAACAGGAAGGAGAAAGCAGTCGCAGCCTTCCTGGACGTGTCGAAGGCATTCGACAAGGTGTGGCACCCCGGATTGCTCCACAAAGTGATCCGAGCGGGCATCCCCTACCACTTGGTGAAGGTTCTGGCCGATTTCCTCCGCGGCAGAACCTTCCGGGTCAAGGTTGACCACGCCTTGTTATGCAGTCACCCCGTCACAGCCGGGGTCCCGCAGGGAAGTACCCTTTCCCCTTCCCTGTACTCCATCTACACGGACGACATCGCAGCGCACGCAGATGTCACCCTGGCGCTCTACGCCGATGACATCGCGTTCCTGGCCAAGTCCCTAAACATGACTCACGCGGCACTTAAGCTCCAGCGAGCCCTCGACCTGCTACCGGACTGGTTAGCGGAGTGGAGACTTACCATCAACGTGGCGAAAACCCAAGCGATCTCGTTTGGGTTCAACCCGCGTTTGCCTCCTCCGCTAGTACTCCAGGGTGAACAGGTCGCCTGGGCTCGCCAGATCACATACCTGGGCGTCGCTGTCGAGAAAACCCTCTCCATGACCGCCCAGGTTGCCAAGGCCAGGAACGCAGCGAGAGCTGCGGTGGCTCTGTTGCGTCCCCTTTTCCGTTCCCGCCTCCCTCTCCGTACCAAGCTGGGACTTTATAAAACGTACGTTAGACCCCATCTAACGTACGCGTCCCCAGCGTGGTATTCCTTCACGAGTCCGAGTCTTCTTAGGCTCCTCGAGTCGGTGCAGAATGTGGCTCTCCGACGAGTCGTCCAGGCTCCTCGATACGTGAGGAACGCTACCATCCAGCGCGACCTCCGTATCGAAAGCCTCGAGAGTCACATTACCCATCTCGCTGCCCGCACCTACCACGGTGCTGACACCTCGGTGCATCCGCACATCTGGGACATCGCACCGTGGCACTCCCGTCCGCCGGACCGCCGAAGACTCCCTCGAGACATCCTTCCCCCTCCTACCGACTCCTGAGCTGCTACCACGGTCGCTGGTCGCTTAAGCTGAGCCTCCCCCGGTTTACCGAGGGTCTCACTCGGCTGGGCTGACCGCCCGGGTAGCACATAGCTCTTTCCCATCCAGATTCCCCTTTAGCCTGTCCCTTTGTGGACAAATTACCTAGGGCTATACGCCCCCCTCAAAGACACGCCCATGTTAATGGGCGGAGGTAGAACCTCACGGCAAGAGGGCGATGCCCTGAAGCCGTTTTCCTCTCCCCCCTCGGGGGCCGAGTGAGATTATTTCCCGGCGTAAGATCGCCTTTAGTATTTCCTTTTCTTTCTAATTATTTGTATGGTGTTCGTTTTTCTTTTTTTTAGCTTCACGCTTTATACCGCACATGGCAGGATAGGCAGAAGAAACTGCAGGCACCATAGGAACCTAGTGTTAAGGCACTCCGTTGCTCAGTCCATGCTTTCTCCGTATGATGTTTTAATATATAATAAAGAAATAAATAAATAAACTGTATTCTGAATTTGGTAGCAACATAGTCTTTACGATTTAAAAAACCTGAGGACGATAGTGATCTTCAAAAAAAAAGTAAACCATTCGCGTCAACGATAACTACTCTACAGTAAATCAATTGTCAAAAACTTTTAAAATACGAGCATTTATGATTTCAAACGAATATTTTTTTGGTGTTAAATTAAATAGTAGTTTTTTTTTATCTGTTTCTTATTTTATTATGTAATGTTGTGAATAAAATTATATGGGACTTTCTTCATACTGATTTGCTTAAACAAAATGGCGCTATTTTTTTAGCTTCACGCTTTATCCCGCATATTGAAGGGTAGGCAAAGGGAACTGCAGGAATCATATGAACGTAGTGTTAAGATACTCTGTTGTTTAATTCCTGCTTTCTCCGTCCCCATTTTCTGCCTTTTTTTCTAGGCATTGCGTGTTAAGTGCCGGAACTCAACGCCACGCTTTGTCTAGTTTCCACAGCGAAGAAAATGGAAATAGAAAAATCCATATTTCCCGAGTGGGAATCGAATCCTCAAACCATCACGTTTACAGGCAGACGCTGACGCCTCTGCGCCACGACGACGGCTACTTTAAACATAATGTTGTTTTAAATTTACTAATTTAAATATATCAAAAAATGCCAAAAGATCTGATGAAAGTTATTTTTTTATCGTTAACTAGTAAAAAAAGAAAGAAAGGTATAGAGAACGGAACTGCACATTTCATTTTACATTGGAAAGTAAACAATTCTTTTACTAGTATTTTTTACATAAGCCAAGTATTTTGTTTAACGTTGATATAATCGTTACGCTATAAAATTTAACATTTTTGCGAAGCCTTCCACGTAATCTTGGGAAACTTTGGCTCGGAACAATCTTCGTGACTGTAATGCAGATTCAAATAAGATTGACTTTAAAGAATTTCTCTATATTTTTTGAAATATTTTATTTAGTCTTATAACAATATCATAGTAATATCATTTATTCCACTAGTCTGTCACAAATGCCACTTTTATGCGTGAAAATTTTATAAGGTGATATATTTTAAGGAATTAAACTGAGTCTTCTGACACTAAACGAAATGTTTTTAATCCTTGAGGACCGTCGTCGTGCAGAGGCGTAGCGTCTACCTGTAAACGTAAAGGTTTGTGGGATCGATTCCCACTTTGGGAAGATGGATTTCTTCGCTCTGGAAACTAGGTAAAGTGCGGCGTTGAGTTCCATCACTCAACACATTAGGCAAGTAGGTATTCTCTAGGCATTACGCCTAGAGAAAAGTGGAAAGCGGAAACAGAGAAAGCAGGGACTAAGCAATGGAGTGTCTTAACACTGGACTCCTATGGTTCTTGCAGTTTCCTGTGCCTACCCTGCCATGTGCGGGATAAAACGTCAAGATATATTAAAAAACTAAACCTAAACTTAATGATGTTTCATTAACAAAGCAGTCTTAAAACGACCAACATATGTACAATATAGTAATAAGAAAATATATAAAATAATAAAATATTTAATATTATCAATACAAAATATGTTATTTGCAGCATTGCCAAGTACACCGTACGTGATAGCGGCTAATGGCTTGTCTGTTACAAATAGGTCACGCTCTCTGCATCCACCGGGATAATAAATCTTACTTAGAAATGAAATGTTAAGAATTATGAACATCTTAAAATTGGTTTATTATGTAATAATTTATTTATATGTTTATTGGATTTTTTTTAAAAAATCGTGTTAATTGATGTGATGTATTTCTTGACGTGGTTGGAGAACGACTGTATTAACAGTGGGTGTGGGTTCAACTTATTTTTTTCGTTTTATTGTCTCGTAATAAAGAAAAAGGGAACTGTTTGTGTCACCTTGTTGTTCTGAAGCAAACCGCAGCGTTAAATTACGCCACTCAAAATGTAATTACTCGAATTTAGGACAAAAATTGAAGAATGTATATATAATGTAATCAAAAAAGTATTTTGAATTAATTAAATGTAAACTCGGTAAACCGAGTAGCACATACACACAAAAACACACACACACACACAAACACAATTATATGAAGATTTATTATACAGTTATATACTTTAAAATTTATCTAGAAGCTGAAAACTAAAATGAATCAAGTGTGAAATAACGTGATGGATTCAGGCACTTCAATGAAATTTAAATCTTACTTTGTGTTCAACCGAAACTTTATTACTGGAAAGCTTCCGAATTCAATATTTCAGTTCCATTGGTTATTCTTAATCACAGTAAGCCATTAAAAATTTTCAATAATTCAATAGTTTCACTATTTTAATAGTATTAAAATTGTTTGAGTAGTGAACTTAGTTATATTATGGTAATAATAGATTTAAGCAAAATCGTATATGACTACAAATGTTTATCAACAAAGTGAAAATGGCGTATAACAAACACTGTTTATTAATTTAAATCTAAGAGGCCCATCTGAGACGGGATGGCCTATATTTAACATAAGCCAGAGTGCCGTGTCACCCAGAGAAACGATGGCTATATATCGTGATGACTTTTACACAATTTGATAGAAGAAATACGGGAGACAGAGTGACTAGGCCTTCTCGGTCCGTGATTTCAATACATGTGGATGAATATTTTCCATAAATTTTGTGTAAATTTCCATAGATGTTGTAGAGTTTGCTAACCATAATTCCATCAATTTTGGTAAAAAATATTGAACAGAAACGTTCTCCTCTACCTCACATAATTAGGCTTTTTGTTTTGCTTCACGCTTTATCCCGCACATAGCAGGGTAGGCAGAGGGAACCGCAAGAATCGTGGGACCTAAAAGAACCTAGTGTTAAGACATTACCTGATAACATAAATAAAGTAATTTAAAAACTAATAATATAATTTACTTATAGTATTAAAGATAGAAAACCACATTTTGCTATACAACCGTTTACACTAAAGGCGGCGCATTTGAAATGGTAATTACTCTTTTCCATATCATCTCATTTAGTATTCACTAGCTGTTGGTGCCAAACAGAAAGAATTAGAGATAAACGTCTTATTGCCATTATGCAGACGTGGGGTGAATAATATATTTCCAGCTTAATTAGCTTTTTACATCGAAATATAAAAAGGCACTGAAAGTCGGAAAGTTTGTGCGGATTTTTATTTGTTAAAGCTTTTGGCTATTAAATAAACGATTCAGCCATTGTGTTATTCCAATTTGATAGGAGGTTGTATATTCGATTTGTATCTTTTTTTTTTGTAAGTTAATTGATTTTATTATTTGAAAGGTTGCATTTTTGATGTGGTCCCAATGTTACTGTGTCAGGATCTAATGAAGGAATTCCGAGAAGATATAGATAAACATTTACTTTCTATAGACATATATTATATGTATGTGTTTTAATATAATTATTATTATATTAAAACACATACATATAATATATGTCTATATATATATATATATATATATATATATATATATATATATATATATATATATATATATATATATATATATATATATATATATATATATATATATATATATATATATATATAGACCTTTTTTATGGGCAACATTTTCCTTATGAGCCCAATTTTGATAGTAATAAAGTTACATGCAATTTATCTTCATCATTTTATGAGAACAAGCTTTATAGGTTTGTTATATTTTTGTACAACAAAGTTGTATTTATAGCCCCTAAAACTAATAATACCTATAAATTAAGTATTTTCCTTATGTATGTCAGTATTATTTTTAAGTACATTGATTTTTTGAAGCAGAGAAGAACTTGGTGAATCATTATTACTATTATTGCTTGTCTTAGAAAAGAAATATTTAAGATACATAAATATTTGATCGTAGCTGGATTCAAATATGCACCTCACTACGAAACTAAATTTCTTGTCGCCTTTTCACTGTTACTGAAATTTTTAACGTGAAATAATGAGCAATAGCATAGCAATACAGAGGAAGTTGAGAGTATTAAGTGTCAAAAGACTCCGTTTTCTCCGCTTTCCACCTGAGATGTATGTTAAGTGACCACTTCTGTAAATTGTATTTAATGGGAATCAAACAGCCACAGCCTTTTCGTATCAGACCCTGTAGTCAGACCCTGTCTTACTTCGCCTTACGCAGGCGAGGGCTGTTCATATCCTTATGAGTTTTTACTAGCTACAATTTTCTATTAAAGTATCAAAAACCAATTTATTTTATTTTCATATAAACACAAATACCCTTCAATTTGAATATTAAAGAAAGTAAATTCATTTAAAACAATGTTAATATATTATAAGAATTTCAAAAACATTTAAAGAACAGTATCTTTTCAAAACATTTACAAAATACAACGTTCAAACTATACTTATAGTGCGTCTCAATTTATAAGCCACGTCTTTATTCTAACGTCCAATAGTCTCTCGGCATTAACTCATGAGTTATGAGGCGTCCATAAATTCCAAGTTTTCTTAAAAGAATGGCAACTTTCTACACCCTTATCAAGCTCAGGGAAGCATTTAATTCACCCGTCAGTTTTATGAAAAATTTATTTCCCACATAGATCGTGCCGTCAACCGCCGCAACTATGAAGTCTCAGAAATAAATATTTCTAGTTATAAACTATACTTTTTACTTTATTTTTACTGTATAAATACTTATTACATTATTACAGAGAAATCAGGGACTAAACAACATGTATGTCTTAACACTACGTTCATATGGTTCCTGCAGTTTCCTCTGCCTATCCTGCAATATGCGGGATAAAGCGTGAAGCTATAAAAAAAATTATTACGTAAAATGTACTTTATACATGTATATTCATTACTTTTTATTATACTAGAGAACGAGCTATTATGACCTCCATCCCTCAATTTGTAATATCTGAAATTCAAACGAAAAACAGAACATATGTTCAATCACTTATTTTTATATATTTAATCAGCAAGATATAGTGAACTAAACTCAGTCGAATAGTAAATATGAGTAATTAATCCTAGTTCATGTTCTTATTTACTGGTATAACATATTTGTAATGGATTCGCTGTACAGAGTTCATTTTTCTCAATGAAATAACAGAGTAATGTCAATTAGCTTATTCTCATGCGACAGATAATATAGAAGAGTAATAAGAAACTCTAAATAATAAATCTTCATAAGAACTCTTGTTTATATAATTGAAGCTTTTTATATGATAAAAACAAAATCAACTGACATTTGTTTACTATTTGAAAATTACATTATAAAAATAAATTACAATACAAATAGACTTTACTTATTTAAATAATTTCAATATTAAATATTTTATAAATAAGAAAATCATAAAATGCGTATTAATTTACGCCCATATTTACGTCGTATACAAGTATTACCTCTTTATAAATAAAGTTAATTCATTTAAGCATCAACAAAAAAATATTTTTCAAACATATTCAGCAACATTCTGTATGCAACAACAATAAATTATTCTAAGTAATCATTAAAACACAAGCCAAGAAGAAATTCTCACAGAAACTGGAAATCTGTAACTAGATCCATAAAAGGAACAATTAAGAAAGTTTTCTATAATTACGTTAAAATACAAACTCCTGCTTACTTTGAATCGTCAATAAATCTCCCGGCAATGTGACGCAGTATATCGTATTGAACAAAGTTCAGATGGTTTTAATTATTCATCGAGTATACATTCAGTACTGAGTGTTTATATATATGTATGTATATATGTATGTATATATGTATATATATATATATATATATATATATATATATATATATATATATATATATATATATATATATATATATATATATATATATATATATATATATATATATATATATATATACTACTCATATAGATTTTGTATGTACAAGATAACATTATTGGTTGGAAACGGAAACGGCCGGGGGGTGTGCGTTTATGCTAATCATTCCTATTTCCGGTAGACACTTCCGGTAACAAAGCTTTATTAAGTTTGCACAGTACATGAGCGTGGGCGATTGGTGTTTACACTGCATACTCAATTAATAGCAAATCCAGTTGTTATTTTAATAATACTTAAAGGTGAAATACTAATGGTAGAATTCTTCTCCGAATTGAATCTTTGTCCCGCATATGAAATATATGTATGTAGCGAGAACTAAGTGTTACGATACAAATTGACTTGTGTGGGACTTGAACTCACGACTATCATTGTATAATAAACTAGGGACTATGAACTTTGTCCTAAATTTTCCTTTTTTATAGATTTACCATATTTAATGAACCCGGGGTAATAAAAATATATATTATATTTCGTTGTAGGCCCTCTTGGCACAGCGGCTTACTGTCTGACTTTAAATGAGATAGTTGTAGGTTCAGCTTCCACTTGAGAATAGTTTTCCTCCATGCAGTGTTATGTACCCTCATTCACAATTTCTGCTCGCAACTGGGCGATATGTGGTGAACAAAGCGAACCTTCTGTCTATCCTACAGCATACGTGAAGCCATTTTTTAACTTTATTTCGTGATTTATATTAAGAAATATGATTAAACCGATTTATTAAGCACAATCAATATTTCTTGTAGAAAACCTAACATCATTTTATATAACATATTATATTTACATAAAATAGAAGAAAAAAGAAAACTTCTTAAATACTTTAACCTATAGTCTAACATTTATAAGCTGACCTCTACAACAAATGACGTGAGCCCACTAAAACACTTTGCACCCGGTTAGAATTTCAATCAGCAAAACCGCACTTTATCTAAAACAAATGTCAGCCTATTCCGATATAGCGTTGAAATACGAACAATGGGTACATTAGCGAGCCAATTTCGCCGCTGCCAAAAATAATGGACTATCGGAAGACATTGAAGGAGGAAACTCGGTTCTGACTTTTTTCTTCATGAGTATTTCAGCTATTGTTCCAAATCTAGCCTTGGATGTTACGTTTTGTTGAAAAAAAAACGTGAAAGCAGTTAATAGTGGGCTTTTCTGAGCTTTTTGTACATTTATGTAATATGTGGCTTTTAGAATGACATAAATATATGAAAAGCTTAACTTTATTTATAGTAGAGCTGATATGAAGAATGAGTAAGTAATAATTAACCGACGTGACGCAAAAGCTCAACGACTGCCTGTCGTCGGTGTGTGGATTCAATTCCTACTCAAGGAAGATGAATTACTTCATATCAATTTGGGAATTCATATCTAAATGGAAAGAAAATGGAACGGCGTTGAGTTCTGCCACTCAATACGCATTGCCTCGGAAACCAGGAAACTGTATTCCTAATATGGTATCTTAACATTAGTTTCCTATGGTTCCTGCGATTGACTCTCCGTATCTTACTAGGAGCGGAATCAAAAATAAACGAAAATTCGGTTATAAATAAAAATCATTAATTTATTATTAAGTATTAACATTTAGTTGCTATTTTTATTAAATATGAATATAAAACAGAATGCACTTTTCAAAACTATATTGTATGCAATAATTAGATGTAAATATACTAATAGTCAATTTAAATTAAACAATATGACAGTAATAAAAAAATATAAATTTCTTAAGCAAGATCATTTAATTGATTTAAAAGCTTTGATGAAATGGAACGGAAATTGAAAAATATTTTAATTAAATATTTTTTTAATTTATTAACATGTATAAAGTATCAACGAATGTGTATATATATAGGTATGCATATATATTCGTGTGCATATGTATGCATTTAGAATATATAATGAAAAGGTTTTCATTAAGTTAGTACATTTAGCCTTCTAAACTTGGTAATAACAAGTAAACTAAGTAAATATTCATTATTTTTCAATAATAGAAAATAGAACGTGGTCATATCGCGTGCTCGCACAGCATTTACTAAGTTAACAAACAACAAAGTTAAACATATTATATTAATATTTTCCTAATAAACATAATTTCTATATATATATTTCGATGTCACGTGATTCGAACATTAAGCTTTCAGGCTAATTTCAGTAGTATTGAGTACATACAAACTATAAATTATACTGAAGGAAAATAGTCGGGCAAGAAAAGCGTGTTTACATTCTACAGCTGTCTTCTATAAAATTGCAAGGAGTTGGACGTTGCATATACGAGCGATACACATTATTTCTTGATATATTTTGAAAGTGTTTGCTTTTTTGGTGCTTTATAAATTTAAAAAAAAAATAGATACAAAGACGGATAGCGTATAAAAATTAGATCGTTGGAGTAATCGAACCTATGACCCTTTAATATTGTCCCAACGTTCAAGCCGATTGAAATTGTATATTCTAAAAATATCGATTTATCTCGATCAATTGTTTTTTTTTTTCAGGTAGACGCTACGACTCTGCGCCACAACGGTTTAATTATCTATAAAAAAGTAATTAATACAAATAATAGTTACCCTTCACTAGGTTATCTCTATTTATCCAGATATATGCGGGATAAATCGTGATGGTATAAGCTTAACTTATTGGATTTAACCACAATAAGAAACAAATGCTAAATTTCTATGTTTCTTACATTTTTTATATTGTACATAAGAAATGTATATACATATATATATATATATATATATATATATATATATATATATATATATATATATATATATATATATATATATATATATATATATATATATATATATATAATAAAATTTAGTATAATACAACCAGTTTATACGCAACATGCCTAATGCCATTATACACTTCCGCGGAAACCTTTTAACGGATTACGTTTCTTTCCATGCACTTGGTCTGAGCTCATTTTACGGTCTTCCATTGAAGCCGCGAATATTTAATGCCGGGGTTGAGTTCAGTTCTAAATTGCTGAAATACAATATCAACGGTTCGTATACATTTACTTCTACAGGAAAAGTTAAAAATATTTGTAAAATGTCACTTAGATGGTTTTTTTTAATCCGCTAGGAATAACGCGTGAAGCTATGTATGCATGTTGTATTCTATATATAGAAGAGTAGGCAGAAAGAGCATTCTTCTTGTTTCTTTAAGCATATGAAGGAAATTGAAGGAACTCAATATGACACAGTGTCTACTGGAGCCGAAAGCTGAAAATTATTAAATCGTATTTAAGTTACTAACTAATTGGTAAATCAGGTATATAATCAATCAGCCAATTCACTAAGCAAAGATGGTTTTACCTTTGGAAATCTTGCAAATCTCTTTATTATTTAGTATATTATAAGGCTGAAGACTTTATTTGGTTGAACGTTGTGAAAATATATATATTTTAGATAGGTAGTCAATGTATTAAAAACAGTTATATACAAATTTCAAATGAGCCAATTAAACCGTAGCAATGAGTACCGCCACTTAACACGCAATGTCTCGAGAAAAGCGAAAAGCTGGGGAGTGTCTTAACTTTAGGTACCCAGGGTTCCTAAAGTTCCCTCTGCTTATCCTGCTACGTGCGGCGTGAAGTGCGTGAATCTATAAATGAGCCATTTTGAACAGGTTAATTGCGTATTTATATCTGACAATAACTGAAACCCTGACGTTTCGAATAGTTTATATAGAATCGTGGATACAGGTAGACTGATGTGATATCAATATTTCAGTTGTCATAATTATTATACTAAGCAACCCTGGCCAAGGCAACCAAGGCTTCAGAGTCAGGTTAAAAAATGTCAAATCCAATATACTTGATTAAACGTTTAATTTTTCTTTTAAAATTTTGAAAGCGCACAATATCTAAACATTTAGATAATTATTACATTACAGATAAAACTTTAGATATGTAGACTAAATTATATTATAACCCAGTGTCCCTGCAATCAAAGTTGTCTCAAGCATTCCATCCATTTCACTACCGACTACTCAAAGTCAAATGTAAAAGCTACGTACATACTTACACATGTATATATATGCATAACAACAAAACTTTTTGCTTTACACCTAGTAACTGACACCGCAAAACACAGCAGTAAAAACTTCTTAAAAGCCATTCAGTAAGAGGTCCTGAGACTTCGAGCGCAACTTATGATAAAACTATGGAGATAACCAAGTTACTTGCCACATTATCTTACTTTACAACTCACGTTGCAATATCGAACTTCAATCTGACGAGGCGTACACTTTGCATATGAATTTGAACATCAATACTAATGTTGTAATAGGATTTTAAGTTTTCATTATTTTTCAGTTTTATGATACACCAATGTGGCATAATATTTGATTACCAGTTTTTTATTACCAGTTTTTTTTATTACCATATTAAATAATTAATTTCTTTGCACCCAAAAACTTTTTTATTGCAAATACTTAAAGAAGTTTAAACTAAATAGCAACAATCGTTAAAACACTTGATTATAATACCACATATATTATATATAAAATCTTATTCAGTGATATTTATATATGAGAAATCATAATACGCTAAACCTTCTTTTAAATAATCCACAACATAATTCATTGGAAGTACAAAACTAACGTCGATTAAACTCAATATACAAGTGAAGGAAATCATCACAAATCAATTTATCCGTGGGATTTCTGGAAATAAAAGCGCCAGAAAATATTTTCCACTACAGTACTAAATGGAATAAGAAAACTTTCTGTCGTGGCAATACAGTCTACCGAACGGCCGTGTTGCTCGGAAAGTGCAATTGAACCTTGATTTTCGCTGCCGTTCTAACTAAACTACGCCATATATACGTGGGTACTAAATCACAAACTGTAAAGCAAGGCTATACAGTATTGGCTGGATATATTTATTTTAGTTTTCTTAGTTTCTTAAATTATTATATTATTTTCCATTTTGAGATCACCATGGCACATCTAGTTAGTAAGGTGTTCGTTATTTCGATTCTCGGTCAGGTTAAAAATTGATTATATTTAGTTTTCTTAAGAAGTAGTAGACAAAGTAAGAAGACAAAGCACGACGTTAAGTTACGTCACTTAATATGTAATATCTTAAAACTAATCGGAAAATGGGCAACAAAATTCCTTAACACCGAGTATTCTGTCTTTCCTTTTAAGTGTAAGTCAAATCGTGAACTATTTTATTAAAACCAAAGTAACAAATTAGATTAACACTATGTAATAAACTAACAAGCTAAATTATTTAACGTATACCAAATTCATTAATCAGAATTTTATATTATATACTTAAGTGTGGTTCTTTGAAATTTATATTTTATCTTAAAGAGGCAAAAACTAAGTCAAAATATTTTTTATACAAATAATTTACTTCATTCAAGTTAAATTTGAAGATAATATTACAAACTTAGTTGATGTAAGTTTAAGTAAGTGTAACGCTTTTACCCACATCTTCCTTTGCCTTTCTCACTGAAAGGCAAAGGGAAGTTTCTACATTATCTATTTTCCACCCAATTATCAAAACATCACATATACAGAAAACATATATCAAAGATAAGAATAATATTAAAGAAAAATCCCTATATACAAGCTTTAGATCTCAGTACAAACCTGTAGTAGACTCATTCGATTTCAATTTACAGTCACGCAATCACGGAGGCAGTTAACGACATATTGCGGCGCTTATCTTCTTAAGCTCTGAAAGCTCCAAACGTATGATTTGGAGTACATACATAGTTTTTACAAAGACACGGATTAGATTATTGTTCACCTTCAATTTTTACCATATACGAGGATATGGCAAGGTAAACTGTGTTTTAGATTTTTTAAAAAAATAGTAACATTTATTAAACAGTTTCTTAATAAATGCATTAAAAATATACTTAAACTAGGAGCTCAAAACGTGCGACAATAAAAAATAAATGTACATATTTTATTAACATAATATAATAAACGTGGACTTAAACGGTGGCGTATTAAATTTTTACGTATGAGCGCGGCTTGGGTCCAACATTTGTTTAGGCACGAGCTCTGATTAGACTTGCGCGATTTTTTCTCAAAAATACTTTTTCATCGCGAACCTCCCCAAAGTATAAACTTGAATCGTAATAAGGATCAGTTGTCTCTATTAACAGGAGGGTAGATATTTCTATAAGTTTTTATATAAGACGACATTATGTTATAATATTTAATATATACAAAATAAATAAGTAGCTTCACGTGAATTCCCGCTTATAGCAAGGCAGAGGTAGCATAGTGACAGACATATACTACTCCAGTTCCCAACTTTCTGCCCAATTTTCAAACTGTTACGATTTCAGTGAGATAATTAAATAATTTAATCCACTGAAAGAGGGTAAAACTCACAAACGTCGCATTTAAAGTAAGACCCTGTGTATTGCTTTGTTTAAACGGTCTATTTTAGAATTGTTATCTTTTAATTATTTTCTTTATAATATTACAACATAAACACAATAGCAATAGATTCAAAAGAAACTCTAGCGTAAATTTTCACACTTTAGACAATTACGTATTATTTTCCAACAATAATAAATTTTTAACCTTACAATATAAACAAACTATTACTAAACTATTTTTCACAACTTCAAACTACATCTCGTATTGAAAAGTAACCATTTTTAAATTCCAAACCGACATCGTAACGATCCCGCACAGTGTAAAGCTTATTACTTATCAGAGTACGTCGTTGACCGACGCCACGCATACAAATGTAGGCTCTAAGTGACAAAAATATCAGCGTAACAAACGCAAAGTCGCTTGCGGTACTCATTTACATATTGTTCGCGAACATCAATTTCAAAATCTTTTAAATCTTTGTAAACGTTTAATCTACGTCCATTTTGTTTTTTATAAGACTAGCTCTTATCTGCGACTTGCCTTAGTTACCAAATAATTAAGAAAGTAAGGTTTTGATTACACAGTAAAGGTCATGCTTTCTACATTGTAGATTTTTTGATATAAAGTTGGAAAATCTTTGTTTTTTTTTTTTTGAAAATCTTAGATTACTTAAACCGTAATACAGATACTAACAATTAAAATAAGATACGTTTGTGTGCATTAATATTTATATATAATAATTAATAATAAACATAATTACATAATTAATGTGTACATAAATAAATCATAAATTATAAATTTCAACTATTCTTTCAATTGAATATTAGTGAGGATCACATTAAAATCTGTATCGTTTCAAAGAAGAAGAAATTTCATTTTACACTATATTATTCACGTACAAGCAAAACCAAATACAATATTTAATATAAAACAGCATTAGATTACATAACAAGGTTCTTCATTAAGACATCGTGTTTTCTTTCGCCGCCCACATCGAGATTCTATGTTTCACACGTGTCTAATTTGTTCTTTTCCAAGAAAAAGAAATAATGGCGAGAAAAAGGTAATGAATACCTTAAAGTATTATGAATTCCACTTGTACCTACATATATACCTATGAGATAAAGACTAGATGAATGCCTTTGAGTTTCGAGAGATGTGAGTGGAATATTTACGTATTTAATTTACATATAATATGTTTCGGTGTATATTTGACATACAAAAGGTGAAGGAGAGAATATTGTCAAGACACTAAATTCTCCGTTATGAGCCGTTATTCGAAACATCTCGTGTTGAATGACAGGAATAAACAACGCTCTTTGTCTTGCCAGCGGAAGAAAATGAAAATAATATCTCAAGAGAGAATCAAGACAAGTATCTAGTTGCTACACCTTCACAGTACAGATAGTCTATAAACCAATTGTACATAGATGAATCTGTTATGCAACACATACATAAATCTTCATAGTTTCCATTATACCACGAGGACGAACCTGCAGGCGAAATATTGTATATTATAAAATATTTCATTAATTAGAATGTAGTACTTTCATTTTCGGTTCAAGCGTTAATTAATATTTCAAGTTGGCGTGTTTGTTAGTTTATTAGAATTGTGGCCTTATCCATGTATATTGGATTTATTTCACGTATTGTAATATTTACATAAGCAACGAGATATTTCAATTGACCCAATAAGGTAATAAATCGAAACGAATACAAATAACATATCTGTTTTTGTAAACAAATGCTGATTTTGATTGAACTCTTAGAAGACTACACATTGCTTACTTCAAGAATCCTCTATAATACTTACAGTTTTACAATTTCACGGGATGCAGAATCGGTTCCTGTTACGTTCAAATTTGCATGTTTAGTAGATGCTTTGTCATTGCTTCAGCTTAAAATATTCGAATACTTCTATAGTGATATATTATACTTAGTTATTAATTAATCTATCTAACCCTAACCATATCATGGTGCTTTGGTAACTATATAGCCAATGCGATAGAAGTGTATATATTTTTCAAAATTTCTTATTAATTTCTTTTTTTTTTAGCTTCACGCTTTATCCCGCACATGCCAGGGTAGGCAGAGGGAACTGCAGGAACCTCACGAAGCTAGTGTTAATACACACCGTTGCTTAAAAATTCTTATAAAATTAATTTACAATATTTAGGAATACAAAATTATTTAAATAATATTTCTAGATTATTTTCATGTGGTTTAATACAAAAAACTATAATAACAAGTTTAAAGCGAGTACAATTGACATAAAACCAGAACATTCGTATTACAAAATGACATCAAAATTTATTCAATCTCATTGAAATTCGTCCAGCGTCAAAAACTTTACTTAAATCAGTACTTGTAGCTGTACGCGGCCTTTATTGTCCCTAGTTCGGTTGTCCGCGAAATTATGTTTGATTCCTGTATTCGGAATATTTCTAAACTTTCGCGAATATCTTAAAGAATTTGAGCAAAATAATTTTACACTTAAATAAAAGTCGTCGATTTATTTCACAGTGTGTTGACATCATAGTATATTTGGGTTATATATAATATATATATATATATATATATATATATATATATATATATATATATATATATATATATATATATATATATATATATATATATATATATATATATATATATATATATATATATATATATATATATATATATATATATATATATATATATATATATATATATATATATATATATATGTAAAGAAAGAAAATAATTTCTTTCTTTAATTTGCATACGCGCGCGCACCGTTACTTCGACAGATAGCCGCGGCGCGTCGCCTCAAGCTGGCTGTCATTATCAAAGATGAATTTGCATAAATTGGTGTTTTTTGATTAATAAAGTTAATTGTAATAAGTTGAATTAGTACAATCGAGAGGTGATAATAATAAACTTTTATTGTCGTTTCTTTGTTTACAGGTAAGACTGTGCTATTTTTGTAAAGTTTATTACGATTGTGTGACCTACTCGATAAATAAAATTTTGCATTCTTTGTTTACAGAGCAACAAATTGAAGTTTTATTTCTCCTCTTGAAAAAAATAGTAATTGTCTTATAAAACGACAATATTTGTTTAGAATGGCACATAGATTGCAGTTTGCATTTAGATATGAGGCATCACAAACCGACAGTAAGACGAGCGTGATCGCCATAACCTCAATTACAACAGAGGACAACAAAAAGTATATACTGCCAGACGCTGAAACATATGCGAATCGCCACACAGCACTAACTAAGACAGAAACGTATAAAAGAGTGAAAAAAAGTTTAAATCAAAGAGGTCAAGAGAGAACAATATGGATTACCTGCACCGATGAAATGGTAAAAATTTATTTGGATGAAGATAATAATTTAATGTTTAATGACTTATATCTAAAAGAAATAAAAGAAACGGACGTCATTGCATCCACGCAGAAAAATGACGGTCAGCTAAATCTAAAAAATATATCAGAAAGATTTATGATTGAGAAATTTGTATGTAAATTCTCGAATGCAAAACAATGGATAGAAACATTTGAGAATGAATGCAATAGATTTGATATTAAGAAAGATACAACAAAGATAGAAATATTAAGATTATTCTTAGACAAATCATGTGCAGACTGGCATTCAGCAACATTGAAAACTTTGAAAATAGAGGCTGGATGGTCCGAGTGGAAAGGTAAATTTTTAGATACATTTGCTGATAGAGGATGGAATACGGGAATGTATGCCATATTTTACAAATATAAAGAAGGATCACTTATGGAATATGCCATAAGAAAAGAAAAGCTATTATTAGATATGGACGAGAATATTGGTGGGAAAAGCCTAGTGACACTTATAGCTGCTGGTTTACCTGAATCTATTAGAAACAGAATTGATCCAGAAAAGTGTGAAACCTCAACGAGATTACTTCATGAAATAAGTAAGTGTGAAAGTTTGGTAATTAATAAAAGCTTTATAAAAAAGAGAGAAGAGAAAGAGTATAGTAAGAAATACATTGGAGGGAAGATGCCATGCAAAATTTGTCAGGACTTAAATAAAGGTACTCGGTACCACCCAGAACAGTCATGTTGGTTTAAAAAAGAAGGAAAAGAGATCAAAGTGATTGGAAGTAATTCTGTATTAGAAGTAAATCTAAGTGAAGAGACAAAAAACGAATAATCACACCATTGATAAAAATAAATATGTTATTAGGAGACAAAATACAAGTGAACGGAATATATGATTCGGGTTCCCAAGTCTCTCTAATAAACAAAAGATTAGTTCAAATACAAAATAATTCAGAAGATACAAATAGGATATTATTAAAAACGGTCAATGGTGTGACATACACAAAAGGACTAATAAATGTAAAAGTAAAAATTTTTGATATAGAAGAATGTGTTGATGTTTTCATTATAGACAAGGTTGATTTTGAAGATTTCGTTATAGGACTAGATATGATAAAAAAATTCAGATTAACTCAAGATGAAGACCTTAATATATTGCAAAAGACAAAGATGGAGATAGATACAATGAAGAAATTTGAAGAGATAGAAACAACTAAAATCAACTTTAATGAGCATGTGAACAAAAATGAATTTGTGACAAACCTACAGCTCTTGGAAGACGGCAAAAAGATCCGAATACAAAGTTTAATAGATAAATATAATACTGTATTTGCCAGAGATAAATATGATGTAGGGACAGTTAAAAAATATGAAGCTCGGATAGACTTACTGGTGGACAAATACTGCTGCAAAAGACCGTACCGTTGTACAATAGAAGACAAAATAGAAATAGAAAAGCAAGTAGCAAATTTACTAAAAAATAACTTAATTGAAGAATCTTATAGCCCCTTTGCAGCGCCAGTTACTCTGGCATTTAAGAGAGATGAAAATACAAAATCAAGACTCTGTATTGATTTTCGTGAACTGAATAAGATAGTCATACCACAAGCACAACCATTTCCATTGATAAGCGACTTGATAATTAAAGCAAGAAATTGTAAATATTTTACCACCCTTGACATAAATTCCGCATTTTGGTCCATACCACTACGCATTGAGGACCGACAAAAAACAGTATTTGTCACACAAGATGGACACTACCAATGGACTTGCTTGCCCTTTGGACTGAAAACATCTCCAGCAATATTCCAGAGAATTTTATCAAATATATTAAGAAATAATAATTTGAAGGACTTCACTGAGAATTACATTGATGATATCTTAATATTTTCACAATCATTTGAGAAACACATAGAACACATAGAGAAAGTACTTATCGCAATAATAAACGAAGGTTTCAGGCTAAAATTTCAAAAATGCACCTTTGCAGCAACATCCGTAAAATACTTGGGACATATTATTGGAAACAATACGGTAAAACCAATCAAAGATAATATTATTTCGATACAGAAATTCCCAACGCCAAAAACCCAAAAGAACATTAGACAATTTTTAGGGAAGATTAACTTTTACCACGAATATATACCAAATAGTTCAATAATATTAGATCCATTACATAAGTTACTGAGGAAAAATGTTCAATTTTTATGGTCTGAAGAGTGCGAAAAATCTTTCTCTGAGATAAAGAATATATTATGTTCACAACCAGTACTAGAAATATTTGATAAAGACTTACCTATTACGATTTACACGGATGCCTCGTTGAATGGCATAGGTGCAATATTGAAACAAATTCAAAAAGATGGAAAAGAAAAACCTGTTGGTTACTTTTCAAAGAAACTCAATGATTCACAAAAAAAGAAGAAGGCAATATACCTTGAATGCTTAGCAATTAAAGAAGCCATCAAGTACTGGCAATACTGGTTAATAGGAAGAAAATTTACAGTTTTTTCAGATCATAAACCACTAGAAAACCTTAACATAAAGGCTAGAACAGATGAGGAACTTGGGGAATTGACACTTTATTTGTCACAATATGACTTCAAAATTAAATATATTCCGGGTAAAATTAATACTGAAGCAGATAGTCTCAGTAGAAATCCAGTTTTAGAACACAATGATAATGATGAAGAAATTTTAAAAATGGTCAATTTGATAACATTAGATGACATAAGGGCCGACCAACAGAAAAACGAAAATATAGGGAAAATGAAAAACAGATTAATTGAAAGAAATGGGATACTATACAAAAAAAATAGAAAGAGAGAAAAAATTATATTATCTGAAGAATCAAGTATAAAGCTAATAAAGGAAATACACACCGAATGGTGCCATATAGGGATTAATCAAATGATAAATAAAATCAGTCCTTATTATACAGCAAATAGCCTAACGAGAAACATAAAAAAAATATGCAGTAATTGTGAAACCTGTGTAAAGAATAAATCTAGGGGCCAAAATAAATACGGATTGATGTCACATTTAGGGCCAGCATCAAAACCATTTCAAATAATGTCGATAGATACCATTGGTGGCTTTGGAGGACGAAGATCAACAAAGAAATTTCTACACTTGTTAGTTGATCACTTCACAAGGTTTGCATTCATCTTAACATCAAGAACACAAAATGCTACAGATTTCATTAAGTTAGTGAAAAAAGTTCTTGAGACAGAAAAAATTGAAATATTACTTACAGATCAGTATCCAGGAATAAATTCAAAAGAATTCAAAGAATTTTTGAGTGATAATGATGTAAAACTAATCTTTACAGCAGTTGATAGTCCGTTTTCAAACGGACTCAATGAGAGATTGAACCAAACACTGGTTAATAAAATGAGGTGCAAAATAAATGAAAAAACGGAAAAGAAAGCCTGGACAACAATTGCAAGGGAATGTTTAGATAAGTACAATGAAACCGAGCACTCAGTGACAGGTTTTGCACCAATATATTTATTAGAAGGAAAAGTCACCAACATCTTGCCACAAGAACTACGACAACCAGTAGATACACAAACTTGGATCAAAAATAGAAAAGAAGCACTAGAAAGAACGGTCAGATCACATACATATAATAAGAAATTATTCGATAAAGGCAGAAGACAAAGTGAATTTAACATAGGGGAACTAGTATATATTGAAAACGGAAATAAATTGAATAGGAAGAAACTGGATAATTTAAGAATCGGTCCATTTGAAATAACAGACAAAATATCGAATACAATATACAAAATAAAAACAGACAGAACAAAAAAGGATACAAGCCTTTACCATATAACTAAACTTATTCGAATGGAAGACAATATAAGTGATTTAGAGGATAGTGCTGAATAATAGATGCAATTGTAATGAGAACTACTGAGTAATTCTCACCCTGGAGGAGGGAGATGTAAAGAAAGAAAATAATTTCTTTCTTTAATTTGCATACGCGCGCGCACCGTTAGTTCGACAGATAGCCGCGGCGCGTCGCCTCAAGCTGGCTGTCATTATCAAAGATGAATTTGCATAAATTGGTGTTTTTTGATTAATAAAGTTAATTGTAATAAGTTGAATTAGTACAATCGAGAGGTGATAATAATAAACTTTTATTGTCGTTTCTTTGTTTACAGGTAAGACTGTGCTATTTTTGTAAAGTTTATTACGATTGTGTGACCTACTCGATAAATAAAATTTTGCATTCTTTGTTTACAGAGCAACAAATTGAAGTTTTATTTCTCCTCTTGAAAAAAATAGTAATTGTCTTATATATATATATATATATATATATATATATATATATATATATATATATATATATATATATATATATATATATATATATATATATATATATATATATATATATATATATATATATATATATATATATATATATATATATATATATATATATATATATATATATATATATATATATATATATATATATATATATATATATAATATATATATATATATATATATATATATATATATATATATATATATATATATATATATATATATATATATATATATATATATATATATATATATATATATATATATATATATATATATATAACTAATAACAGGGAAACGGAAATAATTGATTTTAATAATAAACATTCCTCTGAGTTGAAACCAAACTCACTAGTGAAGCATAGTAAATTCAAATAGATACGAGAGAGAATGTATAAAAGCATATAAGAATTTCAACGCGGCGTGATGTAGAACGCATGGCTCAGTGGTGAGAGCGCCTGCACGGTTCGCAGGAGGGCGCGGGTTCGAGTCCCGCTGCGTTCAAATTTTATATGTTTTCTTTAAGTATTTTTTCTATCCTCAGTGTGGATTAACACTTTAAAAATCATAAAAATATTTAATAAAAAATAGCATTCTCTCTCGCCAAACGATTGTTCTTTGTAATGATTTTTGGGTAGCGGAAATTTGTAAAAATCTCCCTACAGAAATGCTAACAACGATATAAGTTGTATAAAAGCATATAAGAATTTCAACGCGGCGTGATGTAGAACGCATGGCTCAGTGGTGAGAGCGCCTGCACGGTTCGCAGGAGGGCGCGGGTTCGAGTCCCGCTGCGTTCAAATTTTTATATGTTTTCTTTAAGTATTTTTTCCTGTAAGCTGTCATATATTTTTTTGTCTACAAATTTGTTTTTGTATAAAATCATTTAAATAAGTTTAAGTACTCAAGATATTGCGTTTTCAGTTAGACTTAAAACCAAAGGTAAAATTATTATTTACATCGGATTATAAAGCCTATATAGTCCAGTCAATATAGACATTTGAAATAACAAAAATTCCCGGAAAGCCAAATATTGGTGAAGATATATAGTTTACCATTACGAATAAAGTTTTAAAAGTCCCCATCGATCCTATGTGTGCTTAAAAAGTTATTCGAGGTCAAAGGTCAAAATTTTACCACTTGTTTTATGTCTAAATTGACCGGACTAACAGTGTTCATCGATAAATGGGCTATACAAAAAAATAAAGAATGTTTCAATTCGAACCAGAAATTCTTGAATTACTTAAGCTATATTATATATCTTTGTTTAGAATAAAGACAAAGATAATATGTATATTTAATTACAATTAAGATCCTGATTGGAAATTAAACTCACAACCTCAAAATATATATTAAAATGCTTTGGGTACTATACATTTAATTTAATATATGTATATAAGAATTAAATATAAAAAAATATTGAAAGCACTTTTGTAAGCTTATTCAGAAGCTTGCCGTCGTCGTGGAAGCTCGGCTTTAACTCGCTACATAATTCACGCGTATGTAGCTAAGATGATTCCCTGTCGGGTATTTAAGCGAACGCTTTTAAAGGTACTTATCCCAATACAGTTTTAAGTTTTTGTATTTATTATTTAAATACGATCATGTGTATATATATAATATGTAATAAATAATACGGATAAAGCGTCAATAAAATGTTGTTAAAAATCTATATTTTCAACTGCATCGTCAAACTTATAAAATTGTAATTTTAGGTCACTCTTTCCTATATTATTCTTCGCAATCTAACGTCCCATATTTATATACGGGATATAACAATGAAAATAATTTTCTATGAAAGGTATGTCTGAAGAGGTGGCTTGTATATTTAGTTCTTGCTTATATATATATATATATATATATATATATATATATATATATATATATATATATATATATATATATATATATATATATATATATATATATATATATATATATATATATATATATATATATATATATATATATATATATATATATATATAATATATATATATATATATATATATATATATATATATATATATATATATATATATATATATATATATATATATATATATATATATATATATATATATAACTACACGTATTACATGCTTCATATATAGTGTAAACAGGATAAGCAAGAACTAAATGCCGTGCTTTGTCTTCTCAGAGAGATGGAGTGAGGATGAATATTTCTGTATAAAATTTTCATGTTAAGACCGTAGAAAAATATTATAAGTATATAATATTGTCTTTTTGGATTTTGAAGTACAATTATTTCAGCTATAATTTTTATTTTCAAAAAAAAAGTTTTACTAATTAAATCTCAATAATTCATAAAAGGATTTCTTTTCATTTGTCTCGTTTATCATCTCTACAAAATTACAAATATGGACAGCCAGAGTTTTGTTTACCGCCATAGTTAGTAAGAATAATATAGCAAAAGAATTTAAAAGTAGTATTTATAATCGTCGACATCAAACTTTATAAGAAAAAATACATTTACAATATGAAATAATCTTTAAAAAGAACAAAACGTTTCGTTACGTGTGCAAGAACGAACAAGACAATGACAAACTTATTCTAGTTACTCGCTTTCATTCTGGAAATATTGATGTAGTGAGAATTCAAGCTTCGTATTGCAATTATTACAACTGAAAAAGTTTCTTACAACAGAGCTTTTGTATGGTAGTATGTGTGTGTAAAGCTTATGACTTAGTTAAGTAGCTTTATTTTAATACGTAGAGGATAAAATATAAATGTAATTATTCCCACTTGTGGGAATGAAGCTCATACAGTTGTGTAATCCCAGATGATATAAAAAGTCAATAAAAATAATTTTTTTTTATTAAATGAAGCAATTGAAAGCACTTCAAATCTTTATTTACATTAAGGTATCGATAGTTTCAATCCTATAGGAAGCTGTCACTGGCAGGCAGGTTCTGTTGGAAACAGCCTACTAGAACACAATTAAAGAAATATTAGAACAACATTTAGGCAAGATCCAAAACAAAATGGAGGGCATAATTATAAATTACACAATATATAGGTAATCAAATTATATTTAAAGCAATATTA